>CM077159.1:171999606-172066111 GCA_039583875.1 Platanthera guangdongensis | reverse complement strand
GCCATTTTCTCTGATATTATGGACCAGGGTATTGAAATTTTTAGGATGATTTTTCCATCTTCGTAAAATCATTTGACGAATGCCTAGAATGTTTGGAGAAGGTACTCACACGTTGTGTAGAGACAAACCTAGTATTGAATTGGAGAAATGTCATTTCATGGTTCGTGAAGGCATCGTGTTGGGTCATCATGTTTCCAGGACTGGGTTGGGGGTAGACAAAGCAAAACTAGATGTGATAGAAAAATACCTCCACCCAAAATGTGAAAATGCTAAGAAGCTTCCTTGGACACGCGGGCTTCTATAGAAGATTCATCAAAGACTTCGCGAAAATAGCTAAACCCTTGAGTGGACTCCTAGAGAAGGATGCAAAAATTTTCTTTTGATGAGACGATTGCTTGAGAGCGTTCGACGAGCTCAAATATCGGTTAACCACCGCTCCTATTGTAGTAACACCTGATTGGGAAGAGCCATTTATCTTGATGTGTGACGCGAGCGATTACGCGGTAGGAGTTGTTTTGGGACAATGCGTGAAAAGATATTTCATACGATTGCGTATGCGAGCAAGACCCTAATCGAGGCCCAAACCAACTACACTACCACCGAGAAGGAGCTATTGGCGGTGGTATTCGCATTCGAAAAATTTCGATCGTATCTCTTATGTACGAAAGGTTATAGTGTACCTGATCATGCACGATCCGTTACCTTATGGAGAAGAGAGACTCAAAACCACGTTTGATTCGATGGGTCCTTCTCTTACAGGAGTTTGATGTAGAAATTAAGGATAGGAAAGGAACGGACAACCCGGTTGCAGATCACTTATCTAGGATTGAGAGTACACAGTCGACACTACATTCTGAAGTGGAAGAGAGATTTCCTGATGAGCAGTTACTAGCGATTTCGGAGAGTATTACGCCTTGGTATGCTGACTTAGTAAACTATTTAGCAAGCAATATTCTGCCACTGAAATATCCTACCAACAAAAGAAACGATTTTACATCAGGTACGGTCTTACCTGTGGGATGATCCTTTGTTGTTCAAGTTTGGTGCCGACGGAATCGTACGGAGATGCATCCCCGAGAGGAGATGAGAGCGATATTGAGAAATGTCATGGCTCCCCTACGGAGGTCATTTCAAGGGAACGAGAACGGCAATGAAGGTGTTAAAATCTGGCTTCTATTGGCCTAATTTATTCACGGATGCAAATGCATTTGTGAAACAATGCGATAGATGCCAACGGAGCGAGAATATACACAAGAACGATGAGATGCCCATGAATATAATGCTTGAAGTCGAACTATTTGATGTATGGGGTATAGACTTCATGAGACCGTTCGTGAACTCGAATGGTAATTTATTCATATTGTTGGCTGTGGACTACGTATCTAAATGGGTGGAAGCAATCGCGACGCCCAGGAATGATGTGAAGGTAGTCCTTAACTTCTTAAGGCACCATATATTTAGTCGATTTGGAATCCCGAGGGCAATCCTTAGTGATGGTGGCAGTCATTTCTGTAATAATCAGTTCACTGCATTACTAAACAAATTTGGGGTAACTCATAAAGTCCCTTAGCGTATCATCCCCAACGAATGGGTTAGCGGAAGTATCCAACAGGGAGATTAAGAAAATTCTAGAAAAAGACAGTGAGCGTGAACCGTAGAGACTGGTCACAAAAGCTAGTTGATGCATTATGGGCATATCTCACTGCCTTCAAAACTCCCCTTGGGCTAACCCCGTACCGAATGGTCTATGGAAAGTCTTGTCATTTACCTCTAGAATTAGAACACCGGGCATTCTGGGCAATAAAAAAATTAATTATGATTTCCGTGACGCCGGTAAGAAGAGACTCTTACAATTGAATGAACTAGAGGAGATTAGAATGCAAGCATATGAGAACTCGAGAATTTATAAAGAGCGCACGAAACGATGGCTGATCGACGCATGAAGGAGAAAAACTTTGAGCCGGGACAGCTTGTTCTACTTTTCAACTCTCGCTTGAAATTTATCCCCGGAAAGCTCAAGTCACGCTGGTCGGGCCCGTTCAAAGTTAAAATCGTGCACCCCTATGGAGCGGTGACTATTTTTAAATGAGAATGATGGAACCGAGTTCAAGTAAATGGAGGAAGATTGAAGTTATATCTGGGAGGCGACATTGACCGAGTAGTGTCGCGTTTGGAGCTTATCTAATCGGGACGAACGTCCTGCCGGGACTTGAATTAGGCGCTGGGTGGGAGGCAACCCATCGTTTAAAATATTTTATTTTATGTTTTCATAGCAATATGTTTATCTATTAGGTTATTTAGTAATGTGTTAGTATATTTGTAGTTATATAAATTGTCTTAGGCTTGGTGATGCAGGAAAAAGTTTGGAAAAAAAAAGAGAGAGAATTATTAGAAAGAAAAAAAAAATTTAACAAGAGCAGGTTGTTGTTGCAACATAGCAAAAATGATGTTGCAACGACAAACTTGCTGTTTGCGAGTATAGGAGAAAAGGGACGGCGGTTTAAGACCGATTCGGCTGAACCGGGCCGCAGAACTTGGGCCCAGAAGCTTGTTGCAACGCAGAAAAAACGGTGTTGCAGTTTTGATTTCTCTGCCTTTTTACTTTCAATTTTCGGAAGAGCCGACCGGTCCAGTTGGACCGGTTCTTCTCCTATTTTGGTTATAACGGACCCTGGAACCCGGCCAACCCGCTTTATCCCTCAACTCCCGCAACCCTTCAACTCCCGCGACCCCTCACTTCCCGCATTAGGTTTCGCGGAGCGCAGCGAGCGGCGACCGGCGAACGACGGGCGGCGAACGTCGGGCGGCGAACGGCACCAGTCGTTCGTTCCAAGCAAAACCCGGAACTCCAGGTATATCCATCTACTCTCCGTTCTTCCATTTACGCAAGAATGAAACTTCTTAGGCATTTTGTTATAGAAATTATATGGATATTAGGCATGTCTTCGAAAAGAAAAAGTAAGAGGAAGGGGAAGGAAATAGCTCAGGAGGGCCGGAAATTTCATAGTGACGCAGCATGGGAACGGTTTAAGCTTCTTAGACCGATTCCATTCATCTTTGAAAGGGGTTTCACAATGGAGAAGAAGGCCTGAAGCGTAGAGTACGTGGAACCGATTGCAGCCCTAAAATGGGAGGTCTTTTGTCACTCTCGGTCTGAGGCTAACCTCACCCTAGTCTACGAATTTTATGCGAATGCTAGAACTGCAGAGGGGGAGGCTGTGATAGTACGCGGGAAAACAGTGGAGTTTTCACCGGCAAGGATTTCTTCCATGTTTGAGTTAGAGGATGAAGGAGAGGAAGATTACACCATCGTGTTAAATAGGGTAACAACTCAGGAAATGACAGCGGTTGTTTGCCGTACATCGGAACCGGAATGGACTAATAAGAGGGCTAATGCAATGAAGGCCACATGTTTGAATCGGAAAGCGAAGGTGTGGCTGTTGTTCATCAATTCCACCATCATGCCTACTCGGCACCTGAATAGTGTGCCCCTTCATAAGATAGCCTTGATTTATTGTATTCTATAAGGAATAAAATTTGATTTGGGAACAATCATTGCAACACAATTGCGGCAGAAGCTCCAAGAGGAAAAGCCTAAGCAACTTTGGTTCCCTGCACTTGTAACCGAGCTGTGTCGGAATGTGGGAGTCAAGGAAGAGGAGGAGGATTTAGTGAAGAAATTGAAGCACCACATTACCGACACACGTGGTGGCGGTAAATATCAAAGTGGGACAGGAGAGCGAGGATACACTCCCACAGGATGGCAGGCCAGAGACGGTGAACGTCCCCAGCGGAGAAGGAGCATCTTTGGCAGAGGTGATGGATAGTGTTGAGTATATAAAAACTTATCTCCGGTGCCAGCACTGTTATTTCCGTTCCAGGCTCGACTACATCGAAAGGAGCAAGATACATTACTTCAGAAGGCTAAGATACCGATGAGAAGCCGCAGTTCAAGTACCAGTGGCAGTTTGATGAGCTCGGGAACCTTGTAAACCTGACAAAGCCTCCTGGACCCCACAGAGCTCATTGACTCAGACCAGGAGAAGGAGAGACGGGGGAGGATCAAGAGAAAGAGCAAGAGGAGGATGACGGAGAAGGAGGCGAGTAGAAGTTCATCAAAGTCATACTTCTTTTGGGCTATTCTGAACACTTATAAGAACTATCCTATGATATGATATGATACGATTTATGGTGCTGTGTTTGATGATATATTTTTGATATTTGGATTAGTATACAACTTTTTGTTGTACCACCAGCCATCTTTTAGCGCTGAAACTATATTGTGTTTGATCTGACTTTATTTGGACTGGCATATGTTGATATGTTGTTTGTGCTGATCTACTTTTTCCCCCATTACTATCATGTACTGCATATTTGGTATTAACTCTAGATGAGTACTCATACATCAAAATGTTTTATGCTGCCAAAATAGCACTATCTCTTGAATTATAAATTGCACAGTTGATAAAAAAATGGCATAGTACAAGTTGTTTGCAGGTGCTGAAGGAAGTCTAACAATAGAACTGGCCAAAGAAAGGGTGGAATAAAACCATTAAGGAGTTGCAATCGTGGTGAAAAACACATCGCCTGCACAGTCGATTTCAGGGGAGTACTTTGAACTCCCAAGTTTCTTCTACTTTATTTTGCACTTGTTCTGCCGTAAATATTTTATCAGGGCTCTCATGATTCAAGAAATATCTTGCTAGGGACTAGCAAAGGACTTAGTGTGGAGGTGAGGGTGTTATAACCCTACCACTTGAGTGAAGAATAATTCATTTAATATAAATTTAATGATCTAATTCTTGTTTTACTTAATCATTAGGCTATTCTAGACACATTCAATGATAATTAATTGGTATGGCTGAACAATCTAAAGAGTTCATTCTATGAATTTGAAGTTAGTAAGATTTTTTCTGATAAAGCTCGCTCAAGCATTTTTTTTATATACAAAATATTTGTTTACTTCCAATACAATATTGTGATATTTACCTTTAAAATAACGTGGAGGGGTAAGGAAGAACTAAGTCAATGATGTAAGCCTACACATGAGTTTAGTTAGTATTCCTTTTGATCATCCACTAACATATTTGAGCTTGAACTTTGACCTACACACTATTTCATGCTCATCTGTCATTTGTTCCCACTAGTTGTACCTTAATAAGTTAGTCATTTATGGGTGCCAAAATTTTCTTTAAATTGTTAAATTTTATAGTGATATGTGACCTAAGTATATGTCTACATACTTGGAATGATCCCAACTATGATGAAAAAAAAAATAATGGGAAAAGAAATTTGTGTCATAGTGATATGCGGCCTAGATATGTGAATGCATACTTAGAATGATCCCAACTATGATAAAAAAAGAGAAAAAAAAATGGTTGAAACATCATAGTGATATGTGGCCTGGGTATGTGCACTTATACTTGGAATGATCCCAACTATAAATAAAAAAAATGATGATGCACGACCCCATAACCTGGTGAATTATTAAGGATACTAACTAGAGGTCATCATACTATTACCAAAGTTATCCATAAATTCCAAACCAAGCCAAAACTATCCGACTTTCATTTGAACTACTAATCCTGAAGAGGTTAAATCATAGACTTAGCATATTCTTATCCTTTCCAATAAAATGCGGAGGTTCAATATAAAATTTTGCATGGAAGTAAACTATTTTTAAAGAAAACCACGCACCGCACTACGATACTTATTTGAGATTTATCTTCCATCTAACTAATGGAATTGTGAATGAATGAGCTCTCATAGATTGCTAAGCTTATCAGTTGAGTTAAACGAGTTTCTTGAGTATGCCGCGATTAGTTTGTTTTCAAGAACTAAAGATCATTTGAGTTCATATCTTATTACTTCTTCACTCATGCTATTGTTATGAAATGACTTTGCTAGGGACTAGCAAACGTTTAAGTGTGGAGGTGTGATAACTTCCCAAAAAGAAGTTATCTAGTACGGCATTTTGATTTAATAATCACCGATTAGGGAAACAAATGGATTAAATAAGGAAAAAATGGATAAATTCATACTTATTTTATTTGTGATTAATATGTCTAATTTTCCATTGTTTCCTTGCTAGAAATGCTGAAGAAATCGATTCGGAGAAGCAAAGCTGGAATTATTTTTGGACTGCGCAGGTTGTTGCAACAACCTGAAAAAGTTGTTGCAACAACGGCTGGACGGATTTCGAATTTTTAAATTCGAATTTTGCGCCAAAATGAAAACTGAAAAGAGGCAACTTTTGGTAAAGGGCTGTACGTTTTTAAGAGTATAATCTCATACAATATGGGAAAAAAAAGGGGATTATCATTAAGGCGGATCTTGGAGGAAGAAAATCATCTTGGAAAAAGGAGAAATCATCTTGGAGGAAGAAGGACTAGGGCACATCGGATCTTGAAGACGGAGCGGTTCAATACACTTCGGAGAACGAATTCCTGCGTTATTTTGCTTTTCTTTCATCATGCACTGTAAGATCTTTCTTGTTTGTTGGTGTGCTTCATCCATCGTGATGAACTAATTTGCTTTAATCTCGTATTGTGAGAATACTTCGTCTCTTGTGATGACAATTAATTAATTTTTCTTAATTTGTGAATGTTTGGTGAATGTTTGTACTGAATTTATGATCTTTAATTCGAGGTTTTTGGCCAAGATCTCAACTTTTTACTACGCTTCATAAATCGAGAGAGGAGTTGCGTAAGTATATCGTAGATTCGGTATAGCATTTGAAGGGAGAAAGAGATTTCCCCTTGGTGTTAGCAACTAGGGTTTTCAATCTTTAAGCGGTTCTTATTTCACCTACGGGGTAATAGAGAACTAGGAACTTCCGATATCGAGAGGTACAGATTTTTAATCTAAAACTGTTGCAAGACGTTTCACCACTCGTCCTCACAAAAACTATATTCAAAAGATTGTCACACTAGACTTAGGAAATCACGATACGAAATTATCTTTAATCACTGACACAGAGTATTCTCCTTCCGGATCTTTCGCTTATTTTCGTTAATTAGAAATTGTGTTTTAAGATTTTAGTATTCCAAAACCATTATCTTAATTTACTTGGATTTAAAGAAAAGGCATAGCTAATACTTGCAAGCGCTGAATTCACCACCTCCCTGTGGAGACGATTCATACTCACTCATTATTACTTGTACCGGCACGTATACTTGCGTTATTTTATATATACGTTTCGGACGTATCAGTGTACTCAGGCTTGTGTTTTGTGTGTGCTTTCGAACTACAGGTGTTCATGCGTGGGGGCTCCTTTGAACGCCTCGAGTGTAACTTTCTTAATCCTTGTTTGCCTTGTTTATCAGGTCTCAAAGTGTAGTACGCAAGCTTGCCAAATGTGATTGCGCTCCACTCTTACCGGTGAGCAAGTCGCAATTTGGAGAAAAAGATACGGATTACCTGTCGATCTTAAAGTGAGTATCCCCAATGCTGAGGAAAGGGTTCAGAACACACTGAAGGGCTGGTTGATAATATGTGAGACGATGTTACTATCTTAATTTTAATTCCCGTCGTACGGAGAGGTGATTGATATCTTGAAGTTTTGCGGCGTCCCTATGTCGCAATTTACTCCCCTTGGGATGACACGTATCATGGGTTGGTTGTATTCTTCAGAGAGCATGGCTCGAAGTTCTCCTTAGTGTTGTTCAGAGATTGGTGTGAGTTCCGTGTTGACAGCGGCGGCCGTATTGAGATTTACAGCAAAAAGAGTTGGTTTGACTTTAAGAATCGGACAGATCGTCGTCATGGCAACACTTTGTTTAGTTATGTCCGAAATTCCTGGGGTCTGCCGGAGCTTTGGAACTCCTTACCTTATCGTTATCACCGCCTGAAGGGACGGGAATGAGACTTTTCTCCTGTATTGGGATTCAGAGAGCCTCGGGAGTTGGCAAATCATTTGATCAGCATTTCTTTATTTGTGGAAGAGAAACGCCTGCGAAAATCCGGGCTTTCGGCTGATTCAGAGCGTGGTTCAGAGGAGCCATTGTTCTGTGAGCGGAAAAGAAAGCTTGCTTGGAAGGGCTCTAGTGACGCAGATGCAAAACCTCGACCATTGTTGCGGCCGAGAGATTGTCGTGTTGTGGAAGCTCCTTAAGGTGAGGATACACTAGAGAATTCAGAGGTTGAGGCATTAGAGTCCTCTGCCCCCGAGTCCCCCATTCAAAGATTTATGCCCCCCCAGTGTCTTCTTTGATGAGTGATGCGGTAAGCGTGTTTTCTTGTATCTATCTCTCGCTTTGATTACTTTAAGTGACTATAATGTTCTTCTCTTTGGTTGCAGATTGAAGCTTAGGCCTACATAGCATTCATGTGGAACGATCATTAGTTTGAAGGATGGATACTTGGCTCTTCATGAGAAGCTTCGGGTGGCGGAGATTGTTCATTGGCTTGTCTTGAAGGAAAAGCGTGATCGAGACATATCACGATTTCGACAAATTGGTTCAGAGCTAAATACAAAGCTCAAGGAGACTAGGGTGGCGCTGACGATGGAGAAATCCTTGGTGGAGGGCTTGACACAGTCGCTAGAGACTGCTCAGGAGGAGATTTCTTGTTTGGAGACGGAGCTAGAGGCTTCAAAGGCTGAGGTGGGGCTTCTTTCTTCCGAGGATCGAGTGGCGGAGCCGAAGGCCGTCTGTCTTGATGAATGCATGGAATCCTTGGACAATATGCACGATCATTGCCTGATTGGCCAGGAGATCCATGAGTAGGTCCGAACCAGAGAGGTAGAGCCCCAGTTGGACAACGTTCGTGTGGTTGCTCTTAGGCGGGGAGTGTCGAAGGCACTCCAGATGGTATCCAGGAGGCTTGGATGTGATATCTCGGGTCTCAGCTTTGATGACCTTTCTGACGATAATATGGGCTCAGATTCTGAAGTAGATGCAGTTGGCCAACAGTAGTCTCTTAGCCTTTGTGCGTTTGTATTTGCTTTTTCAGCTGAGTTTTGCATGATGTTATCTCCTTGTGATGGACTTGTGTTTGTCCTTGTACTTTTGTTCTTATACTTTGCATTATCTTTTGACAATATGTATATGCTTTGATGTGCTTCTTTGATTTGCCCTTGCAATCTAGTTTCAGTGTTGAACTTAGCTTGTGCGGTGATTATTGGACGTATTGACGTCGTTAAGTGGTTGTCTATTGAAGGGCGAGACTTGGTGACATATTAACTTGTTGGCCAAGCGAAAATTAAGATATTCAGACCGGGGGTGCCGCTGATTGTAGTGACCTGTCGCAAGGAAGAAGGACGAATCTTTGATCTGTGGCGGTGCGAGGTTAATTGATGACTGTTAGGGGTAGACCCTGCTAACCGTTTGTTGATTTTGATAATGAAGTACCAACCTTTGACCGAGACAACCGCGAGGGGGCAGACCCTGACTGTGTCGTGACTTACCACGTGATATCTCGGGTCTCGCAACCTTGCGCTTATTATTAGAGGGTCTCTATGTGGCCAACGTACCCAAGCGAGATCGTCTTCTCCGAAGGTTATGGTGACGTCCCGCCTGGGCCACTTCCTAGGTTGTAGTTCCTCAAATTCCTCTGTGAAGTGAGCTGGAATTTGCTGTGAGTTGACTTTCTTGCACATTTGTAGAATTTCCCGAGTCACGAGTATCGTTGAGTAGAGGATATTGTCTTCAGAATTTTCTTGAAGCTTTGAAGAAAATCAGGGGGGAACATGTTCCCACAGACGACATCAAACTATTGCGGTCAACTCAACCCTCTTGATAGACCGGTCTAAACTAGATTGTCATAGCCCGTGGAGCGATCGAGCCCACACATAGTCACAAAATAAGCAGAAGAACACGATGCGATTTTAACGTGAAAAAACCCCTTAAATAGGTAAAAAAAACACGTGACTGGGACGGTGTCGGTCAAACTTCACTATTGGCGGCTGTTTACAGAGTGCTTGGAGAATCGTGGGTGACAGACCGCTCCTCGTTACAACTTTAAGAGGATGGATTGTGGAATGTTCGATGGGTGACAGACCGCCTCACCCAAAGCTTATTTCTTTTTTTATGCCCGAAAAGAGATGAGTGTTCTCGGTCGTTACTTGGAGAAAAGGCTTGGTGGTAGAGCGCACCGGGATGCGTTGACAGTGATTCGGGTGGCGCTGCGCACGTAGGAAGCTCTCTGAAGTTGCGCGCAGGGCGCTTCCTTCCTCCGAGTGTTGTGCACTTAGACGAATTTCTTGGTCGTCTGGATGATGGAGGAGGCTCGTAGAAGGATTCCGACAGAGCTTCGAACTGAGGAGAAATTTAGAAATAAAGGGGGTCCTGAGGCCTTTTTATAGGCTCCAATAGATGGTTATGGTGCTTATGCTGCTATCTGCACACCTAACCACCCATGATTATTTGTAGACCAAATCTAACATAGTTTTGGACTAATATTATGCGCATAATTCACACTAAATGCATGTCATTTTTTAATTACTGATAACCTTCCGCTAATCATGACAAAAAGTGGGTGGTTATCCGTGAAATATATGGCGGCGATCGCGGTGGAATGATCGGACGTCAAGGAGGGCTCACTATGAAAGAGCAGACATCTCACCGACAGACGGTGGCTGGCGGGGGAAAGGAGGAACCGCGGTCGGCGGGGCGGCCGGCCACGGCGGGAGAAACCGTGGGGAGGGGTGGCTGGGTGAGGCCACCCCTTGCGAGCGACGCTCCGCGGCTGCCCCAGTGCGGGCGGCGACCATGACTGCAAGAGGCGGCCGCAGGGAGGGGCGGCGGCGGCGGCCTCTCCCCGCGCGGCCTCCCGCAGCCGCAGGAGGGGGCAGCCGGGCGCAGCCGCTCCCCTTGCGGGCGGCCCCCCGCAGCCGCAGAATTGAGGCGGCCGGGCGCGGCTGGGCGCAACTGCTCCCCTTGCGGGCGGTGCCCCGCGACCACGATAGGCGGCCGCGGGGAGGGGCGGTCGGTGCGGCCGCCTCCTTTTGGGCGACTCCCCGAGGCCACGGGGAGGGATGACGCCCTGCAACGCGGTCGTCACTTGCGGGCGGCGCCAGCAACTGATCGTGGTGGAGGATCGGATGGTGCACGAAGATCGCATGTGGTGATCGCGTGTGTAGCGGTCAAACTCATGATCCTACTAAGTTAGTGGGGATCATGAGAAGAAGGCTATCTGTAGTTACAAATTCTCTACAAATTTATGAATGCCTCATCAGTTATGTTTTGGGGATCAGGTTTCAAAGTGATTTCAAACGTGTGGAAAAAATAGCATTTGAATTTTTTGAAAAACTCAATGAAGAAAAAGCTCTCAAACATATACGGAGCCTGAGTGTATTCTGTCAAAATCTCTATGGCAAAAGCGAACTTCATAAGAGATTGCCCGCTGCTCACATGTAAATCTTTGATTACTGTAAGAAATGCATGGATTCTATGATCAGCATATGACTGTATGCTAATTCCCGGCCGATTGGAAAACTCAAATCAGTAGTATATAATTCCCGGCCGAATGAATAATTCACAGTTTAGTTTCCAATAATTAAGCATGGATAAACTTTATAGGTATTACAATAATATATACATCCATATATATTTATATTTATTTATCTCCTAAAGTTTTCCGAACGAACGGTGCGGCCAGTCAATGTGAATGAGACAGGCTTGGCACTAGATTTGGAGTGTCCTTTGTTTTGTTACGGGACAGACTTTATTATTTTTTATTGAGAACCACTCCACATATAATTACCCTATTAAGAATATAAAAATAGGTGAATAAGTTACCAAAACAATATTGCCTTGAATTTTTCTGCTAGCATGTATACTTCCTCGCTAGCACTAGGTCTTAGCTAAAGTTATATATATAGCATCGTGTCTTTTGGAAATATGTCTTGTACATATATTTTTAGGAAAAATATTCAACATGAAAGTTGTACATCTCAACGAGATCTACAAGTTTCGTGTTAAACACTTTTCCGAAAAATGCATGTACAAGATGTATTTCTAAAAGGCGCGAATTTTGAGCGTATTTTGGAAATACGTCTTGTACATGCATTTGTAGGAAAAATGTTCAACACAAAAGTTATAGATCTCGTCGAGATCCTAGAAATGAATGTACAAGACGTATTTCCAAAATACACGAAAAATTAGAAAAAAATATCGTGCGACTAATCAAAACTGCGGTGCTAATAACAATCACCTATATAGATACACACACGCATACTAAAAAGATAATTATTAGTTATATATAGATAAGAGTATATTGATCATATACCTCCTGCATCCTCATATGTTTCCAAGTTAAACCAGGTTGACGAGCTGACGTTGGTGCCAAATTGTAGATAGCGAGTACGATAAGATTACTACTTAGAATTAGCGCACTAATTAATTGTCCAGCAATAGAAATTGCTTTTCTAGGATATGTCAATATTAATCTCCCCTTTCCGCACACCAAATATTTAGCCAAAAGTGTGGAGGTATTCAAGTATGATAGGGTTTTGAAAGGTGTTATTTAATTATCACTGGATTAATTTATATGTACAACCTCTATTTGTCGAGGGTAGGTCCGGTCAATGAAGAAGTCATAGTCAACGGGTCAATACAAGTGTCAAAGTCATCATTCAAGTCGGAGGAAGGCTTGAGCGAGTATGAGAGAGCTTCCCTCACATCCTCGCCAGGTAGGCGAGCCCGGGAAAAACTCGTGTTGAAAGGGGGTCGGCTCACTCATGTGAGTATCCCGGGTCGCCCCCAGCCGGACTGCAGTCCACCGGCCCCAACACGCTCTCCACAACCGTCCGCGGCCTAGTCCATTCCGGGCACCCAGGACCCGACTTAATACAACTGTGGAGGGTTGTTGAGGTCACCAAGGCATCAGCCTTGATCCCTGCATGTGATCTCCTTCCAAAGAGAAATGATTCAGTTAAGCGACCCTATGAAGACTTCCCAGGAAGTCACCCATCCCAGGACTACTCCAGCCCGAGCATGCTTAACTATAGAGTTCTTTCACTTCTCATCCCAGAACTACTCCAGCCCAAGACAGGCGAGATCCACCCGTAGATGCTGTGTCTTTAGGGTGGGGGTGGGCTAAACCCTAAACCCTAAACGCAGTCATCGGGTGGGGGTGGGCTATAAATAAGACCCCCCCCCCCCCCACTTGGATTTCCCTAGAAATAGAAATCCAGGGGTACAAGGATAGGGACTTTTGGATTCATCTATCAAAGACTTGAGCCGTGAGACGGTGATCAACCCGGCCGCTTGGTCCTCAAGTTAGTGTCCTCTTTGTACCCTGCTCGACCATTCTTGGTTGTAGAGGGGAAGCTTTTCTAAATATCTGAGTACGTGGTAGGACCTCCCTGCTGCAATGTCTATGGTCTTTTAGTGCCTTCTTTGTCTTTTTGTCCTTGCCCGTCAAATCGTCAAGCCCAATCGTTAGATCAATAACTTTAGACTTCACATAGGTTCAAATTTTGAAGTAGAGAATTTCCCGACTTCAACATTATAGATATGTAAAGATGGATTACCCTAAAAGTAATTAGAATGCAATAACTAATTAAGAAACTTTGTCAGTTGCATGCAGAGAAGTATATATAGACCACGCTATCGTAAAAAACATGAGTTTGCTAGCTAGCTGCTGAGAAGACATGGAAATTATTTTACAAACAGATTTTAATCTCCACCGTTCTCATCTTGACAATCCTCTTGTTATTTTAATCACCACCGTGCTCATGAACCGTCAGTTCGTGAACGCCGGACGTACCTCATCTAAAAAAAATTCATGAAACTAATTTATTTTCTTGGTAGAGATCATACGATCAAATTGAAACCGTCGCACCCAACTCGCGAAAACCCTGCTTCTCTTCCATCGCCGGCGGCTCCAAGGCTCTTCTCCGGATGACATTTCAATCCGCGGCTCTGCCTCTAGTCTTCGGAGACGACCGATGTTTTCTCTGAAGAGTTCGATTTCATTTTCACCTGACATTCACTACAGCAACATGTATTCTTATTTTTTGTTTCTTGAATGATTGAATCCTTCTACTTGTTCCTCCTAGTTTGTTTGTTCATGGTGCGTGGTATTATCCATCCTTAAGCCATTGAAGAAGAAATTACAAGGCATTGAGGAAAGTTTAGCTTTAGGAGGGACCTCCATAATAACAGAAATCATTGTTTTGTTGTAGGTTCCTCCCGACGGGCTTGAGTGCACTAGCTAGATAGCTCATGTGTAATATCGTGCATCAATTATGCCAAGAATGTTGGTGTGTCATGTTCCACATGTAGACCTTGAAGATCCACTCTTATTTAGTTGGCCACACTAAAAAGTACATGCTATTATTAAGGCTGGGGCGAAAAATTAAAATCAAAAATCACAAAAAATCACACCGCGCCGATTTTGAATCGTATTGCATGGTTCCGTGCTAAGAAACACGGATACTTCCCCGAATGCAGTGTATCCGTACCGGATATGTATCCGGTACCGGTACGTACCCGGTACTTGATGGATACACCTATGTGTAGACACTTGGACTTAACACATCTTTCTGCATATTGTGATAGGAGTCTGTTTTTCTAGAGTAAACAAAAGTTGGCTTTATGCTAAGAAGCGTTGGTACGTCCAATTAAGTTGTGTATTTGTATCGAGTATGTTTCTGGTATCGGCACGTTTGTTGTTACTAGTACGTGTATTGAACGTGTTGATTCAACGCAAGTTATTAGCAAAATGCCTAACTCTTGTCTCCAGACTAACCGGAGATTGAAGATGTTGATCTCCAACAATGAAGTTGATTTTCCAACAATGAAGAAGAAAAATAACTGATAAGTAAACTTAAGTTTAATTTTATTTCTTTTGATTAAACATATAAAATGTTAAATTTTGTAATATTTACGAATGCTTAATGTTTGAAAATTTTATGTTATGTTGCATTGATTTGTAAACTTATACTTCATGTTATGATTTATGTTTGATGTTTTGAGAATTATTTATTGCACTTGTGATATATAAATATATATTATATTTGTTATAATGTATCATGACGCACCTGTATCCTTGTTTTTTAATTTTTGTCGTACCGCCGTACCGGGTATCTATTGTATCTGGTACCCGTACTCGTATCTATGCTTCCTAGGTTCCGTATTAAACTACACAATGTGCAGAGCGGTTCCGTGTTTGTTTATGAAAAACTGAAGAAATTGTTAGGAGTTGAAAATTGAAGAAACTACCAGACGGCCACATGCACGTGCAGACTTGAAGAAAATCCTCTCAACTTCGGTGATTTTTGCTAGGAGTTGTATTACTTGTCCTGCAATGGTAGCATTTCAACGGCTAAAAAAGATGTTGATTTTGATTGAGAGAAGACTGCAAAAGATGTCTTCAACTCTAATTCATATTGCATCCCAATGAAGATGCTCGACAAGAAGATTTAAAGGCAAATATCCTCACACCCGAGAACAAAACGGGGATATGTATGTGGATGAATATCAATGTAGTGTTTTAAATATTGAATCATGGTGTTAAATGATTGTTTAGAGATTCATTTTCATTACTTCTCTTGTAATCGACAATTGAAAATCTGAAACAGGGCTCATGTATGTGGATGAATATCAATGTAATTATGATTTTGAATTGAGAATAATTATGATTTTACTTGTATCACAAACATGATCATTTTCATTTCATTACCTCTCTTGTAATCAGCAATTGAAATTTTGAAATAGGGTTGATGTATGTGGATGAATATTAATGTATTTGTGATTTTGAATTGAAAATAATTGTGATTTTCTATTGAGGACAAATCTGGATGGATTTCTGTTAAAATGTCGCGAGGTTGATGGTATTTTTAAAAAAACAATGCAACTTTTGGCAACAATTTTGAAGTGTTATTTTTCTGCATTTTGGGAACAATTTTTATAAGACAGCATTTCAAAAATATTGCCATAGGTTTACTAAAAACTATTGCTTATGATGAGGCTATAGGCAACATGTCAAAAATGTTGCAATAGGTCTACCAACAAATGTTGCCTCTAATGAGGCTGGCTATAGACAACATTGTAAAACTATTGCAATAGGTCCATCAAAAACTGTTGCCTATAATGAAGCTATAGGCAACAGTTGTTGCATAATGTTACCAAAAAAATATGAAAATTGTTGCATTTGAGAATAGTTAACGCGAGTATAGGTATTACCCCTATGGCAACAGTTTGTAATGTTTTAGCAGCAGTTGTCGGTTTTACGCAACATTTAGCAACAGTTGTCGATTTTAGGCAACATTTATCAACTGTTGCTAAAGGGTAGAAATGTTGTAGTGAACCTTCGTCGTCGGATGACGACCAAACCACTTGTCGCCAGGGGCGGATCCAAGGGGGGCCCATGGGGGCCCGGGCCCCCCCCCCCCAAATTTTTAAAACAAGTTTATGGATATAAGTGTTGGGGGCATTTTAGTCTTGCTGCCAGCTCATGCCAAAAATCCTTATTAAAAGCCTCATTAAAACATGATGTAGGCTTGACTTTTTTACACAGTACTCTCATTCGGCCACCTCATCTATCCCGCTCCCATGCATTTTCATCATTTTAGCAAATCCTTGCTTTTATCCAGCAGGTTATCCAGGCATCCAGCGTGCCAGCATTTATCAGCAGGTTATAATCCAGCGACTAAGACATTGATGTCTTCTCCAGCAGGTTTTCCAGCTCAAAATCCTGCCTTTGTCCTGCGTTTATACGATATCTCCTCTCTTTTCCCCTCAACTCCTCCCGCTAATAGGCTCTCCTCAGCTCCTCGACTGCCACCCACACCGAAAGCGCATTTCTTCCCATTCGACGCAAGTACTGTCCAGCAAGTTTTCTCCCCATTCCGTCGTCTTCTCCCCGATCCGTCCTCTTCTCCAGACTCCAGTTCTCCCCACAACTCCTCCCACGGTCCCGCCATCATATATCCAGCAGACGGGCCTCACTCCTCAGCTCCTCGCCAGCATATATCCAACAGGCAGCACGCGAACGATCTCCTCCTCTCCGCCCGCCTAGTCAGCTGCAAACAACGCCTCTGGTAAGCTCATTCCTTCTTCAGTTCTTATTGCACAGCTCGCCTAGATGTGTTTTACTTAGTTCAGTTTTACCTCTTTTTTCTTTAGATCATTACTGCTTCAACTGTATGCTAAAACTATTTTTGAGTTCAGTTTTTGAGTTTAGTTTTTCTTTAGATAATTACTGATTCAACTGATTACTGTGATGTATGCTAAAATTATATGCTAAAACTATATGCTAAGAGTCTTGCTATATGATTGCACTCTTGCTGCAAGTCAATAAATTGTGTCAAAGAAATATTCTTTCAAACTCTGCGCCATTTAGCTCTGCGGCTCTGTCTCCTCACTATTGGGCTTTGGAATCACCAGCAGAGGCAACCGAGATCTGTAGAGTGTAGACAGAAGCAGTGGATCAAAAATTATCAAATGTATAAATGCATAATGTCATTTACATTGTTAAATTTGGTGAATGAAAATGGTCAAATCTGTAGATTCATCATTCATGTACATTGAATATCAAGAAAATCTATTAAATCACCAAATGCCCAAATGCAAATCAATAACCGAGATCATGGTTTTACCTCTGAATATTTAGCTGAATAATTGCTGTGAAATCCATTAGTAGGTGAAATCGCAACAATTCCTTTTTTTGCTGAATATACAATTTCTTCTATTTGTGCCCGACGGCCGGCAACATCGTAAAGTGGATAACTTAGCCATTCAAAAACCATCAATAACCGAGATCATGGTTATATTTTGTCGATTTAAAATTTTATTTTAAAATTTATTTGTCTTCGCTTGGTGACTGTGCCCCCCCCAACTAAAATTTCTGGATTCGCCCCTGTTTGTCGCCATCGGAGAAGCACTGTCAAGGCCAACTATACTCGCACACGTCATCGACACCAAGTCTCACCATCAGAGTGAAACACCGTCAATGCCACTACACACCCGCATGTCTTTGCTGCCACGTCCACATTGAATCAACTCCAATGCCAACTAATCCAAGCCCGAATCTGATCCTCTGAACTTCACAACCGAAGGCCGCAACCATGAATTCGATGTAAACCCTACCACATCATCTTCTCCAAGACCGATAGAGATCATCTCCTCCAAGACCGACAGCTATTTCCTCCAAGGCCGACAGATTTCTTTTTTATTTCTATAACACTTGTGGCTCCAATAGACACTGTCATGAATGGCGTTTCCCAAAAAAGGAAAAACCTGATCTAGTTTGGATCCAGATTCGAACCAAAATATAGCAATCAACAACTTGGTTCAGGATCCGGAGCCACCACCTTGCCGAGACACTCTCTGCATAAAGCAATAACTGCACCAAGCAATTCTGCATGTAGCACTGCCTCAGTCAGAGGCATCAGTCGATCTGCTCCAATCGACTCATCTCTGCTTTTGATCAACCCATGAATGTCGGCGCAAACTGATCGTAAAAACTGACTCGTATAACCTGAGTCCCAGAAGGATGATCCTCTACTACACCACGATAATCCACCATGCCGGCATCAGAATTTATAGGTACACCACCACCCATCGTGGTCCCCATCAGCCGGCATAGACTACAGTGCTGCACAACTCTCATGACCATAGTACGCCCTCACTCCACCATCAAGACTTCATCTCGGGTCATCCAGCTGTAGCCACCTGAATGCAATCCGCTCAATGATGTCAAACATCTAGTTGTCAGAGTCGCACAGACTTTCAGTGATGGTGATGATCTCATCACTTTGCACCCTGACCCAGCCGTCACCTTATCCATACCCTGTTTTCGAGACCCCTTTGCCTGCCATAAACTCGTTCTCCTGTGTACAGCACTGTCTGCAATGATAAAATATCATATCCTCCTTCGGCCTGGATCGAGATCGTGATCCACTCAATCTCTTGTCAAACTGAAAAATCATGTGGCTGGATCGGTGTCGGACCAAAAAACAACTATATTTCTTTAGTTTACAAGTGTTTGAGTTCACTGGAGGCCGGTGACAGGTCACTTCTCCATTAGAATTTTAAGTATAGAAAAGTGAGGGAAATGACGAAGTCCATGAAGCCTTGAAAAGAGCGTCCGACGGAGCATCCACGAGTGAGTTCCTCTGAGTACTTTCCTATGCATGTTGCTACGTCTGTGAGCGTGTTGAGCATGAGCGAAATAGAAAGAAAGTAGAGCAAGTTACTAGCGATAGAAGAACGATTTAAGTCTCACGTGCTCGTCGGAAAACCTCAGAGCCTTTTTAGTCTCCCAAGTCACTCAATCTTGTCTGCAAATGAAGGAATAATTACCTTTTATAGCCTTCTTGAAAGAACGCGTTAGTAATTGCGCCAGATTAAATCCTGAGTTAGCGAATGGCGTCGCTCTGTTACAACCATCTGAATCACCAATTTTTCTGAAACTGTGAACGCCCCCCACCCCCGACGGTCCGGGCAATCCACACGCACAGGGGCCGCACACGTGTGGGATTGTCGCGCGCGCAGGGGATGTGCAAACGAGGTCCGCGAGCACTGGGGGGGGGGGGGGGGGGGCTTTGCGCGCAAAGACCGTTCGCACTACCGGGCACGCGAGTTGGCCATACATCCAGGCCATGCCCGATGCATGTTTGTGCTGAGTTTCATCCCCTTTTGGGTTTACTTTGGACCCTTTGAACTGACGCGGCTCACACACGCCGTTCACTCGGTCGTACCCGCTTGATTTTGAACATTTCGATCCGATTTCATAGGCGGACCTACAGCTGGACACACCTGGGCACGTTCCCGGGTGTGCATTTCGGAAATAAAAAAGCAAAAAGTTGCGCAACATGTCCAAAAGTAAAATAAGTTTATATCCTCGTGATTGGTCCCTGACTATGCATAGTGCCCTAGATGGTGGGGAATTAAGAAGAGAACTCAGCCACCAATTCATGAGGAAAGGTTCTTTAGCACATAGTCCAGACTGCCCTTGCCCATAGTAGTTTCACCCTCTTCCACTCTTCACTGGTTATCCCCTCTCCAATGCACGGATCCCTGAACATGTTGGTTGATCAGCTACCCTGGACCACCGGCGTTGGTAGATCGGCACCCGTCCTAGATAAAACAGGTAAAGAGGTTCGTGCCCATCTCCAGGTGAATAAGAGATGAAGTGATGAAGTATTTTAATGCTCACTTAAATTTATGAATGACACCCAGGTTTGTGCTCTAAGCAGCCATGTTTTTCTCTCCTGACTCCTGAGTTCCTTCGACAGTGTCCATGTTTAGGATTCCTCTGATATTACCCTTTGTCTGATGAAATTCATCTACAAAATCAGTAGTGTTCGATGAAATGACTCAATGAACTTATGCATTTGTTTGGCTTGTGTAAGATTTTATTTTAAACTACTGCGTTAAGTAGTATATTTATCTTTATAATGTTAATGTAGTGGGAAAATGAAGATATTGTTATCTCAATTTTTGTCGTGGTTCACAAATTATTCAGGTTCCGATTTGAATTTTGGAATCGTGAACAACATTGGTCGGGGTATGGTTCTTACATTTTATTATTCGGACCGGAACCAGAATCAGAACCGCAATATACAAGTCTCAAGCGGTTTCAAGATTTTTAGACGTGATCCGAACCGGACCGAAGTAGAACCGAACCGTAACCCGTTTATTATTATATTATTATTATATTGTTATTATTTTATAATTTATCTATAATATTTATACTTACTATCACGAGTGAAGGTACTGCAGTTTGAACCCAAACCGCAATCGCACTAAAGGGGGTTGATTTTGGACCGAACAAAACTTCACCGCATAAAAACCACGTGATATGGTTTAACATTGATGCAGTTTGAAGTCAATTTTTGCAGTGCACTTTTGATTTTTATACAGTTATATAATATATTTTTAATTTTACTTATATATTATTTTGAAATATTTTATTTTAATATATATATATAAGATATACAACTACTATTTATTAGTAATCATGAAAGACAACTAATTGTAGCTGCTTGTTACGGTCGTGCATGCCGACGAAACGTGCACAAGCCAACTAGAAGTCATGACACGTCTACATCCGTAGGAAGGCGATTGATACTATCTCACCGATCGTGGAAAAGACCGTCGATAAGTGCGCAATATAATTATTTTTATTTCGATGTTGTTTTGAGTTTTACTATTTGCAGCCCGCTTTTATTTCATTATGCTAAGTATGATTTTGGTTTTAGTTAGAACTGATTGGAACCAGACCGAACCGTTAGTTGTCGGTTTGGTTCTGGTTCTTGTTGAACCGTAACCGAAACCGAAACCGAAACCGTTTACACGACGGTTCCAAAAGTTAAGCTGGAACCGAAAGCAGAACCGGAAGCGGTCAAACCAAATAAAGTTTTGGTTCTAATTTGAAGAACCGCTACCTTAGTGGTTCGGTTCATGATTTTAGTAGAACCAGAATTGAACCGGAACCGTGACAGCTCTAGTCACAACGATAAACATCAAATATGCAAGTGTGCAACTATGTTTTTTTATTTTTAATTTTCTCTAAGATTATGTATTCATGGCGCTGATATTTGCAGGCCTATAATCGATATTTGCAGTCTGTGAATATTTGCAACCCACAAATAGATATTTGCAGACCCGTCGGATATTTGCAGCTTTTTTTAAATTGCATTTAATTTTTAAAAACTTTTTCCTCTACTATATGATAAATTTTAAAAAACCCAAAACTACATATATATCATTCAAACCAAAATATAAATTGTATCATCCTAATAAAATCAAAATGACAAAAGTTATATTTTTTCCAGCTCTGTTATTTGCAGACCCTGATATCTATCTTTTTATGAAGGTCAGTAAACAATTCTATGTTTTGGGGTATTAAGCTATTGTTTAATTGATCAATAGCTCAAGAATGTATGGGTGGTCGTAAACGTTTAATTGATCATACGTTTGATTGTCACATTTTCAGCTATTTTATGGAATATTACCTTGTGGTGCAGTTAGTGACGCCAAAAAGGTGATGAATTTGACTTAGGTTCTGTTTGGCACGGTGGTGGTCATAAACATATGGGTTAAACCGTCATTCGTCAAGGATCACCTAACAAACTTCATCCATTTGAACATAAAAATGGATAAAGTTTCTTAGACGGGCATTAACAAATGACAATTTAACTCTCATAACGGAGCCTTAGAATGTGTAAAACAACATAATCACTAAACAAATAAGTTCTAATTAGATTACATCAAAAACAAAAAACTGCATGCTAAATAAAAAACACATCCAACTGTATATCTCACGAGCTAATAAACATAACTACTAGACAGGAGAATGTAAATTGCTTTAGAATAAAAACACAGTCAATTGAAATTTCACTTCCACTAATACCTATAGAGAGAATCATGACATGAGCAACTGCACTACTTCACTCCTTCATAATGGAAAAGTTGTTTACACGTTGACGGGATCTATTGGAGGAGTTACCTGTGCAACGACCTCTTCGGCCAAGGAGAGGAACGAAGGAGAGCACCAACGACGTGTTAAAATTTCTGGATCTTGGAGTGAACATGGGTTATCTCAACTAAAGCTAGTCACAACCAGAAATACATACAGCAACAAGAGTCTTTATTGATTAACAACAATCTTCTTTACAAAGCGAGACATACATGACGAGACATGATTCGCTAAAACCACCACAGGGAGAGCAGAGACAATTACAAAGACAAGTCAACACAATCCGCGCGGACTCAAACACGAAGCCGCCGGTCTACTGCTATGGAATCCGCACAATCCGCCAGGTCGCCAGACCGCAACCCAAGCCGCACGGACTCAACACGCAGCCGCCAGATCTACTGCTGCACTAAGGAGTCCGCATAGTCCGCCAGGTCGCCAGACCGCAACCCAAGCTGTGCGGACTGCCCGTTATTCCAATGCTAGCTCTACCTGCCGATCTACAAACCGCCTAACCGCGAGGTCGGCTAGCCGCCAGACCGCACAAGCTGCGTAGCTGAACTGAACAGGCCGCCTGAAGCAAGCGACTTATTGAACCGCGAACACGAGTTGCCAAAAAGAAAACCGTCTGGTCGCTGTCCGCGACCTGCTGTTTACCGCCTGTTGCTTAACCGCAGAGTCTGCACTGTCCCTGACCGCAATCAGAGCCAAGTCTGGCTTTCCAGCGCTATCCGCACAACCTGCACAACACAAACCGGTCAACTCTATCAAACTGCGCAGATACTAAAATCCAATCCGCAGCAACTGTTGGCGGGCTCACTTACTGTTCATTCGCTCTCTTCGGTTCTCTTCCTGATGTGACATGAGTCCTATTTATAGGCACGATGAGTAGTGTGGTCACCGCCCTAGCCGATAGGATCACCGCCACATCCTACAGCAAGACAAGTCTCCGTAAAACTGCGGATACACTCCAGTCCGCCGCGACCTGTGCAGGATAGCTAGTCCGCCTTAGATTCACCAAGTCCGGACAGTAACACCAGTCCGCCTTGTCGCCAAAGGCCAAGCCAAGACCGCCACAGCCGAACTCTGCAGCAACTTTGTCCGCCTATCCGCGGACACAGCTCCAGTCCGCTTATCCCGAGCCCACAGCCTTGCCACCAAGGTAACTGTCGGACTCAGCGGACACAGCTCCAGTCTGCCTATCCCGAGCCCACAGCCTTGCCACCAAGGAAACTTCCGGACTCAGCGGACACAGCTCCAGTCCGCACGTAGTTGCAGACGCAATCTCCAGTCCGCATTCTCCAAGCTCGCAATCAATGCACACGACACTTCTGCCGAGCTCGGTGGACTGAGAAGCATTCTGCGCTTCACTGCGCGATCTCTCCGGACTGAGCCAACTTGGACTTAGTTCAGAACCAACCAAGTCCACACTACTGGCCACAAAGGTCAGTCCGCACTTACTGGTGGACACCGAAAACAGTCTGCCTGCCATGGCGAATTCCAGCACCTGTCCGCGCTAACTGGTGATCTCCGCGGCTTCCACTTGCCGCTTCACCAGAGCAAGACCAAGGCTTCTGCCAAGCCGGTCTGCCGAGCTCCAGTTCTTCAGTCCGCTTATTGCCAGACTCTGCGTATAGAGTTACAATCCGCCAGGTTACTTTCTGGGATCCAACTGCTTGCTGAGCATACGCCGGCCTGGCGAACCTCCACTGCTGTTCGCTTAGTCCGCGCGAACAGACCGCCCAGGCCGCCACAGAACAAGCCGTCTGCAACAGCATTGCCGACCTGACTGTCCGCCATCCCTGTCTGCGTAGTCCGCACGGATAGGTTGCTCAAGTCCGATCACCCACTTTCACTTCATAATTTTCAACACAGCGTTGTTTGCGTTGACGAACACTTCAGATCGCGGTGGAGTTTGGTAGCAACGAGGATGAAATCACGAAATTAGTGTTGGGCGAAGAGTGCTCCAGGCTGCGGCGCCGACAACAACGAGGCTTTGGAGTGGCACAGACGGTGTTGGCGAGCACTTCAGACGGTGGCGTAGGTCGGTCCAAGCGTGCAGAGGAGGAAGTCACAAAATTAGGGTTGGGGGATGAGTTCTCCAGGCAGTGCCGCTGGCGGCAACGATGCTTTGGAGTGGCACCAGCTGCGTTGGCGATTACTTCAGACGACGACGGAGTTCGGTCCGGGCGGCGTGCAGAGGAGGAAATCGTGAAATTAGGGTTGGGCGATGCAGGGGGGCAATTATAAGCTTTTATTAAATGAAGAAATTGTTTCTCTTCTTATAAAAATGATCATGCAAATATCGATTATAGGCATGCAAATATCAGCGGCTTATTCCTATTTTTAACCAACAAAATCGAATAGAACCAAACCAAACCAAATCTAACAAAAAAAACCATCCTGTTCGATTCCTTCCAATGATTCTCTAGGTAGGTTTGTGATTTCATTTAGGTTTGATTTCAAAATTTTGAAATCATATGGGGTGATACCGTTGGTGATTTCTCTTAAAAATCAAACAGAAACGGTCCGAACCCTTACCGTCATAATATATGAACTGAAGTTCTTGAACAACAACAAAAGAAGAAGATTCGAGACTGATTTCTCCAAAAGCTTCAAGTTTATAATTTTATATCTTAAATAATTATTTTCTTTTTTCTAGCTCAAGTTACATTCACATGGATATCTACTGGTCGTCGCCTCAATCTCCACCGGAGCAGCTATGGGTGACGCAGAGCGCGGGAGTAGCCGGAAAGCGGGGCGATGGACTCTCGAGGGAATGACGGCTCTCGTCACCGGCGGCACAAGAGGAATCGGGTCTATCTCCATCTCTCTCGAGCCCCCCGCCTTAATCAAGAGGGTTTTCTTCGAGTCTATAAATAACTGGATTGTTTTTCGTTCGGTCAGGTACGCGGTTGTCGAGGAGCTGGCTGCGCTGGGAGCGGCGGTTTACACTTGCTCTCGGAAAGAATCGGAGCTGAACGACTGCTTGAAGAAATGGGATGGTTTAGGGTTTCGCGTTTCTGGCTCTGTTTGCGACCTCTGCGTTAGGGAGCAGAGGGGGGATTTGATCCATAAAGTGTCCTCGGCCTTTGACGGAAAGCTTAATATCCTCGTGAGTCTCCACATAAGCCTATTATTTCTACAAATTCGTAATTAGATTGTCTTCTTCTTCTTCTTCTTCTTCTGCAATTGTGAATTTTGAATTATGCGGCTGTTATAAGCCTACTGGCGGTTACAGGAAATTGATGGCGGAAGATAAAGGCCGCAAGGGGTAAGATTGAAGAAGAAGAAGACGATCAAAATAGCTGAAGGAGAGGGAGAGAAGTGGCGCTTTTGAATAACTCATTTCATGAGAATAGCTTAATTTGATCCTCTGCTTGTTGGATCATCCGTTCAGAGACTCTGTTTGTCTCTTCGGATCGATCAATCTACTTGACACGCCATTTTATAAATCCGTTCAGAGACTCTGTTTCAACCTAAATTTCTGTTGGTTGTTTTCTCGCTGTCACGCTTACAAGAAAATTAGGATGCTTTGGGATGTAATTGTTTCACGCCACCTCTTCTTGATTCAAATTTCAGGGGATACAAACTTTTACCTCAATGAAACCAGTGGCAAAATGACTCCTCCTTTCATGCACATGGGAAATCTGCACACTACCCCGCCACAACCGCGGGAGGGATGACGTATCACCTCAATAGAGATGGATGAGAAGAGTAGGGGATTGTGTTTATGGTGTGACAACAAATACACACCCAAACACGTGTGTTTGGAGAAACGACAGTCATATTCATTGGAATTGCTTACGGACGACGAGGAGGTGGCTCAGGAGGGGCCGAATGAGGAGGACGATCCAAAAATGCTAGAAGAACAAGAGGAAGATCCACAATCTCCTCAAGTGTTGGTACACGCTCTAACAAGTATTACCCATTTCCACACTATGCGAGCGACGACATCATTTTAGGGCCAATTGATAAGCATTCTAATTGATTCCAACAACACTCACAATTACTTTGATATAAATATCGCCCACAGATTGCATTGCCCGCTAGTACCAATTCGGTCTTCAATGTGGCCTTTGTGAATGACAAAAGTATTTCAAGTTCTCACAAGGTCAGTGACTTCCGTTGGTGTATGCGGTGGATGATGTTTGCTTCAGAGATGATCCTTCTTTCCTTGGGGGGATGCGATGTGTTTTTTCGAGTACAATGTGTAACGGCCCATAGTCCGACACAATCAACAGTAATATCATAACATGACTCCACAAAGCCTTTAACACACTATAAGATAACCGTCATTATTCACAATGAGTATATACAACATTCAAAATGTGTTTAGAACACGTATGTCTCACAGTTCTAAAACATGCATAACATTATAATGTTTAATATACACTATATAAGTCTCCACCATTTGTTCTTATATGTTATTTGTCGTGTTATTAAACGCATTTACATTAGTCCCACATTATGTACCACTACTGTTATGTTATTTCATTTTGATATAAATAAAGGGTGAGATCTCAATATGAGACACTCAGTTTTCCTCCCAAATCCTGTAACATGGTATCAGAGCGAAAGAAACCCTAATTTCTCACACGTCGCTCCGCTCGATCTCGATCCCGCTCCCGCTCCGCCACGACTCGCTCTCGCTCCCGCTCTGCTCGATACCATCGATCGACCTTCTCTGCCCGTCTTACGGACACGACGACGGCATGCCTCCACAGCGAGGTGATGTCGGTCGTCTACCCTAAATGCGCCGACACTCCTATCAGCACCTGCTGCCTCCCGTAACCCCTACTAGCGCCGCCTCCTGCGGCTTCTACCGTCGTTGCCTTTGTCGGAAGGTTTCTACTCCTACTGCTTCTACTGTCGTTGCCTCTCCTGCGGCTTCTACTGTCACTGCCTCTCTTGCGGCTTCTACTGTCGCTGCCTCTACTGTTCCTCCCTTCGGGCTGCTCCTCTCCTGTGTTCTGGGCCATGAAATCCTCTGTAACAAGTACCGCCCCACCGTCGGTTCCCTCCAGGGATTCCCCTAACTCCTTTCCTCCAAACGCGTGGATTGCAACTACGATTCTTAACTCCTCCAATTTTTAGTTATGGAAGAAGGGGGTTACTATGTCTCTTGCAGGCATCCGCCGTACACACCATCTTACTCGTCTCCCAACCCATGCAGTGCGGAGTACCGAACATGGTGACTGGTATAGTGATGATTGTCGCATCTTTGCTCTTCTCCTGAGTTCTATGGATCCCTCCGTCCAGCAAATGTGCAAGAATTGCGACAGCACCAAGGAACTATGGGACACTCTTCACATGATGTTTTCTCAGGCGAACAACCTCTCTCGTCTCGGTGAACTCTTCCCCAAGATCGCTGAACTACTCCAAGGCGCGCGTCCTGTTACCGAGTACTTTGTTGAATCGAAGGTTCTCGCCGATGAGATCTTGGATCTTTGGGAGATTCCTTCTACCCGGGAAGAGCATCAGGCTCAACGTGAACACCTTGTGCTCCTATGGCTATTGAATGGATTGGATCCTCACTTCTCCACAACGAAGATTTAAATGTCCGCCAGTCCTACTACACTTCAGACTGCTAGTGTGTACCATCGGCTTACTAAGGCTGGCTCTATAGGTATCTCGTCATCTGCTCTACATACGTCTTCCTGTGAGACGATGGCTCTTACCTCACGAGGAGGAGGTAGGGGAGCTAGTCGGGGGGGCTGCTCTGGCCGTGGTCGTGACTCAGACATGCGACATTGTGCCCATTGCGGGCGTCGAGGACATACAAAGGATACATGTTGGCTGATTCATGGGAAGCCAAAACGGGCCTCCAAACCTCCTCCACCTCGGTCAACACACATGGCTGACTCCACTGCTATACCTCTGGGATCGCGCACTGTTGAAATATCTGAAGATGATTATCGGCGTCTGCAGGCTCTACACGTTGACTCACCGACTCCTAGTGCAGCTGTGGCTCAAACCATTCAGCCTGTTTGTACCTCACAACGGCCGGTCCAGTGGCTAGCTGATTCTGGTGCTTCTGATCACCTAGCTAGTTCCTCAGGTATCTTACACTCATACAAATCTCATAGTGGAGTCTCGATTACTGTTGCAGATGGCTCCACTGTACCTATCGTTGGGTTTGGTAGCTGCAATGTGACACCTGACATGTCACTCTCCTCAGTGGCGCTTGTCCCTCAATCTGTCTACAATCTCTTGTCTATTCAGTAAACTTACAACTGATTTGAATTGTATTGCTATATTCACCTCTTCTGCTTGCATTTTTCAGGAACAGTCGACGAGCCGTATTATTGGTAGAGGGAAGCTACGTGGTGGTGTCTGTCCTGGATGAAGTCTCCCACCTTGCTTGCTCCGCGGCCTTCACCGAATTCCTGGATCTTCATTATCGTCATGGTCATCCGTCTATGCAGGTCATGCGTCGTCTATATCCTGAGCTTGGGAAAGTTTCTCATCTCAATTGTGAGTCTTGTTTGTTTATATGGGTGGAAATAGGCCAGACGGCCTATCAGGGGCCTGCGGCCTGGCCTGTCATCGACCTGGCCTGTCTGGCCTATTTTCTACTTACCATAAATATAGGCCTATAATTGAGTCTGTTTTTAAAACAGGCTCAGACCTTTATTATTATAGTCTGGTCTGTAAGCCTGCAGGTAGGCCTACATTATTTTTAAATAATAAATAAAATTAATTTATTATATAAACTTAAATATCTCTAATTACCTAATTACTAATAATATATTAAAAATGAATTATTAAGTAGGCATAAGTAGGCCTACAGGCCAGGCCAGGCAAGGCCAGGTCTTCCTGTTTTGCAAAATAGGTCAGGCCAGACCTATATTTTGGCCTACATCAGGCTAGTAGGCTAGGCTCAGGCCCAAAAAGACTAATGTAGGTCGGGCCTGTTTTCCATAAGGTCTGGCCTGGCCTGGCCTGGCCTATTTCCACCCCTATTTGTTTGCTAAACTCCACAGAGTTAGCTATAGTCCTCGTCTTGATGTTCGTGCTTCTGCACCTTTTGATATTTGGGGACCGTGCCCTGTTCCTACGTTGTTAGAGCATAAGTATTATGTCACTTTCATTGATGATTTTTCTCGTACAACTTGGGTGTATCTAATGAAAAATTGTTCTGAGCTATCTTCTATTTTTCAGCATTTCTAGAATGAAATATTTACTCAATTTTCTGTCTGTATTAAGTGTCTCCTTACTGATAATGGTCGGGAATACCTGTCTCGGTCCATGTCTCTTTTTCTTTCTGACAAAGGCATCATCCACCAAACTAGTTGCCCGGCTTCCCCTCAACAGAATGGTGTTGCCGAACGCAAAAACCGACATCTCCTTGAAGTCACCCGGGCAATCCTTCACCGCAGACACGTACCCAACCACTTCTGGGGTGATGTCGTACTCACTGCTGCATATCTTATTAATCATCTTCCCACTCACATCCTTCAGGGGGAGACACCCTACCACACTCTCTATCCTGACCATCACGGTCACCCCCTTCCCTTGAAGGTCTTTGGGTGTGTTTGCTATGTTTGGGACGCTCATTCATCTGTCTCCAAACTTGATTCTCGTGCCCTGAAACGCATCTTCCTCGTCTACTCTCGGACCACTAAAGGATATCGGTATTACTCTCCGGATCTCCGCCGATACATTCTTTCTTCTGATGTTATCTTCCGGGAGACCGACCCATATCCCTTTCCTGGATCCTCCCATCCTGATCCCTCTCTTGAGTCTTGATATTCTCTTGGTCCCTAGGCATGACCCTGCTCTCATTTTACCGACTGATGTGTTCTCCTCTCTATGGAGGCAGGTTTACTCCCGTCTCTCTTCTGATAGTACAGTGGTGCCACCACCTCAGCCTACCTCTGTTACCGATGATACGACGACTGTTCCTCCGGAAGACTCTACTACTGCCCCTACTACCATCACGCCAGCCAGCCCAGAGGTTCCTATTGCACTCAGAAAAGGAGTTCGGGCATGTCGTGAGCAGCCACTCTATGTTAGCTCGTACCAGGGCTTGTCTGCATCTCATATAGCGTTGCACTCGACTCTCGATCGATATCGTCTACCCTCTACCGTGGCGGAGGCTAAGGCTCATCCTGGTTGGATGGCAACAATGCATGATGAATTGAATGCTATCCAACAGAATCATACATGGGACCTGGTCCCCTTACCTTCCGGCAAGAAGAGCATTGGATGCAAATGAGTCTACTCTGTCAAGGTGCATGCGGACGGTTCTCTGGACCACCTGAAAGCCCGATTGGTTGTCAAAGGTTATGCTCAGACTTATGGCGTGGACTATGACGAAACATTCGCTCTTGTTGCGAAGATGTCCTCTTTTCGCATCCTACTTTCTCTCGCCACCTTCCACCAGTGGACATTACACCTGTTGGATATCAAGAATGCTTTTCTCCATGGGATCCTGGATGAAGAAGTGTATATGGAGCAACCACCTGAGTTCGTTGCTGAGGGGGAGCGTGCCAAGGTGTGTCGTCTCCTCGCCTCCCTATATGGATTGAAGCAATCCCCTCGAGCTTGGTTTGCTCGGTTCCGTGCCGTTGTTACCCAGTTCGGACTTACCAAGAGTACTAAAGACTCGTCTCTCTTCTATCAGAACTCCTCGGCTGGTACTATTCTGCTACTAGTATATATTGATGATATTGTTATTACAAGAAACAACTCTGAAGGGATATCAAATCTCAAACCATTCTTACGCTCTAATTTCCAAACAAAAGATCTCGGCACATTGCGGTATTTCCTTGGGATTGAGGTGAATTAAGATGACCACTCTCTCTTTTTTTGCCAACGCAAATATTCTCTCGATCTTCTATCTGACCTTGGGATGACTAACTGTGGCCATATGGATTCCCCACTGGAACCAGGAGAAAAGAGTCTTCATGCCAAAAGCAAACTGTTTGATTCACCAGAGAAGTACCGTCGAATAGTTGGAAAATTAAACTACCTTACCATGACTCGTCCAGACATTGTTTGCGCGGTAAGTAAGTTCAGTCAGTTCATGGCGGCCCCAACTATGTCTCAGTGAGATTTTGTTCTTCGGATTGTCAGATATGTGAAGAAGGATCCTGATTTGGGAATTACATACAAGAGTCGAGGTCATTCCAATCTAGAGGCATACAGTGATTCTGACTGGGCAAGATGCTTAGCCACTCGAAAGTCAACCACGGGATTCACTGTCTTTATGGGTGGTAATCTCATCTCCTGTAAGAGCAAGAAACAATCCACAGTTGTCAGATCTAGTGCAGAGGCAGAATATCGCGTCATGTCCCACACTGTTGCTGAGATCATGTGGGTGAGGCAGATTCTCTATGAAATTGGGTATCCCGTTCAAGATCTCACTCCTCTATGGTGTGACAATCAAGCTGCAATCTAGATAGCCACTAATCTGGTGTTTCATGAGCGCTCGAAGCACAAAGAGGTCGGCTGCCACTTTGTTAGAGAGAAGTATGAAGAAGGTCTTATTTCTCTAAAGCATGTGAAAACCGGTGACCAAGTTGCAGTCATTCTTACGAAAGGGGTTACGGGGACTAGAATGAACTATATATGTAACAAGTTGAGTCTGGGAAGTTCCCACGATCCAACTTGAGGGGGAGTGTTATTTGTCGTGTTATGAGACGCATTTACATTAGTCTCACATCATGTACCGCTACTGTTATGTTATTTCATTTTGATATAAATAAAGGGTGAGACCTCAATATGAGGTACTCAGTTTTCCTCCCAAATCCCGTAACATTATACAAAACAAACGAGTAAAACATTCATGATTTAAACTAAGAGCAATTCAACAAGGAAAGCTGCACACCTCCAGAGTCATAAAATACTCCAATTAGATCACTAGCGCTGACTAGCTTGCGATTTTCTTGTGCCTAAAAATGTTAGAGGTTTAAACCATTAGTCTTTCATAAAGATTGTGAGAATATACCTTTTAATTTGCTGTACATGCAAAAAAAAAGTTACTTATAAAAATATGCATATTATCTGTGTAATATTTTAATGACATTGTGAAATCTTGTGTGAAGCAATATATTGAGATAAATAAATGCTATAAGTTACCTCACAACATTATAAGGAACAATATGTAACATGTATCTGTGTGCATGAACAATGTAGGAGTATGGATATAAAAGAAACCATAATTCCATAAACATACTATAAACAATTTACAAAATTTGGTTCTATTTAAGATCTAATGTTAATGGTAGCTGTACTGTATCAATATCAGTATCAATGTTTCAATCTTTGGGACCGACCCCTCAGGGTCTTCAATGTCCAAACCAGTACGTACAACACGCGTCTATGCCTCTCAGCCGACTGGTTTTGGCAAATCATCATTATAATTCATGCACATTCGATTTCAGTCGTACCCTTAACATTATCATGCATCGATGCAGTTAAACGTTTTATGTTTTTCATGACTGTTTTTCTTTTAAACAAAAATTTGAATATTTGTGTCTTATTCCCCTCAGATATTTAATCGCTTAATTGCCTCATATTCAAGGCCGTATACATGGTGATTCGGTTATCAGTGATGTTGAGACTCCAATTCCATTATGCCACATGTCATATAAATATTTTGCATTCATTTGATATTAGCAGTCCATAAATGGCTATTCGCAGTCCATAAATTATAATCGTAGTCCAAAATAAAACTCGCAGTACAAACAAAATTCTTAGGTAGAATAAAAAAAAAAAATCCAATTAAATACAAAATTTTTAAAATGAGCAAAAGTGTTGATTTAGGGCTTCATGAGTTTTTGGGAGGACATTTGCTGCAGAGAACAAGCAAGAGCAGTCACGATGCTAGCATGAGGATGACAAATTTTGGTATGATTAAGCATGGACATGAAGATCGCAAGCAAAAGATATCCGGAGAGAAACATAACTTCTAAACCATAAAAACTTGAGCACAAGCAGAACTTATCCATACCAAAAAAGTTTAGATCGCCAGCAAAAGAAGCCTTGGAGCCGGTGAATGAGAATTAACGGGAGAGGAATAGCACACGTTAATGAAGATGATTCTTCATTTTGCCTGTGCTCTGCTGCCGCCAAATCACTACATATACAGAGCTTTTTTAATGCTTCTGGCCAAGCTCTATCAGAGGACGACGTTCGGGGAAGAAGAGGACGCGGGGGCGACGGCTTCCAGGTGGAAAGACGTCCGGCATTTCAGCAGGGGCGACGGCGTCCAGGTGGAAAGACGAGAAGCCGCCGTTCGGGGAGGGCGAAGTCGATTGAGGAGGAGGCGGCGTCCGAGGCGAACAGGGGCCGACGAGGTTGGGATCGCGAAGGAGACGGCGTTCGGGGGTGGGAAACAGTAAAACCTACGGTGAAATATGAGGTGCGAGCTAAATAATAAGGGGTTTATAAAGGAGAACTTTTCATTTCATTTTGGACTGCGAATATCCATTTAAGGACTGCGAGCTAAATAATAAGTGGTTTAGAAATGGACTGCGAATAGCCATTTATGGACTGCTAATATCAATTCTCTAAAATAACTATGCAAGTAGTGAAAAATACTTAAATAAAGCATAAACTAAAAGGATAAATCTCACCGTCACTTTTTCCTTCCCAGTGTCACGCCCCACGTCATCGCCGTGTCTACTTTGAGATATCATCTTTCGCGATATCTGTATTTAGGAATCGTATTATTAGGCATCGAGTATGTCAGGGTTACACCTCTCTGTAGTTACGACGTTGACGACAACCATCCATTTATTTTGCATATTTATAACAAAGGCACAAGATAACAGCCAACTCAACCTAATAATTATTCACAGATAGCCGACCAACAAAGGCACATGAAGGCATAAGGTAACAGTAGTCGGCCAAAAGGTAAAGCAAATCCCAAAATCTGTAAACAAAATTACGAATGACTAGCCCAACTAAAAAAACAACAATAGCCGACCAACACAAGTATATAGCTTCCCAATCAAAATCAGTCGGCCAAGAACAAACCCACAGCAACATCTACCAAGTAACACATGTCCAAAAGAAGAGAGCGGGAGGAGAGAACTAATCTTAGGGTTTCTATCTCTCTTGATCGATCCGACCAGCCGAATCCTCTTTAACATAATCAGCCACTTAATTGGATATGGTCACCACCTGGTGAGCATATGTTAGCTTTGCCTAACACCCCCTCTCAAGCTAACACCATAAGCATCCCACATCCCGAGCTTGAGGGAGAAAGAATGAAGAGAGTTGATAGCTATATGAATTGTTAGCTATATGAATTGCAGCTTGATTATCACAGTAAAAGTGCATAGCCTCAGAAACAGGGAAACTCATTTCCCCCAAGGTAGATTTAACCCAGATGAGTTCGCAGGTAGTAGCAGCAATGACACGATACTCTGCTTAAGTGGAGGAGCAAACAACAGCATTTTGTTTTTTTACTTCTCCAGGAAATAAGGTTGCCACCAACAAAAATTGAATATCCATTTGTAGTTCTTCTGTCCAGAGAAGAACCCCCCCCCCCCCCCCCAGTCAGCATCACAGTACCCACGGAGCTTAAGGTTGTCATGATCTTGATAGATAATGCCTTTGCCGGGGTTTTTTTTTAAGTATCTGAGAATTCTTAGAGCTTCTTGATAGTGATGAACTTTAGGGTTGTGTATGAATTGACTAACTAAGCCAACAACGAAGGAGATATCAGATCTGATAATTATCAGATAAATCAACATCCCCACGATACGTTAAAATTTTGACTTCCTCTCAAGATCAGGAGAATTCTCTTTATGAATGTCATAATTAGGGTCCACATGACTATCCACGGGTTTGACTCTCAAATATCCAACGTCACTGAGAAGGTCCAAGACATTTACGCTGAGAGATCATAATCTTTCCTGCAGAACGAGCAATCTCAATTCCAAGAAAGTACCGAAGAAGACCCAAATTCTTGATTTTAAAGGCAGAAGTCAATTCCTCTTTAACCAGAGTAATGGGGTGGTCATCAGTTCCTGATGTAGGAGTAGGCTACGGGTGCACAAAACCTACGACGCTAGGTGGTAATGCACGGGTGACATGCTAATCTGGACTTAAATGCAATGTAATCGTCGATAACTCGACAAATAAATTTGAGCAATGAGAATTCTAACTCCACGCAAATATTGGAAATTGAAAACAGTTAATTAATTTTGGCAATTTATAATGTTTTCCTCCACTCGGAGGGCCAAAGCAAAGCGCGCGGCGAATGTCTCATCCTGCAAATTATTAATGTACTAAAGACAATTTCTACTAGCAAGAGTCGCAGCAAAATATAGTAATTCACTAAATAAAAATGTCAATTCAAATAATCCAATACCGCAATAACTCACAAAGTACAGGGATGAACAGAGACACTCAAGAATTTTGATCCGGAAGTGTAGATCGGCGATCGGAGGTGGAACCAGCAGCGTGAGAACGATGACGGTGGCTATCCTTGACGGTAAATGGTGAGATCGAGCAAGAGAATAGAGGATCCGACTACGTATAAGTAAATCAGGGTCGGGGAAGGGTAGATCCGATGTGTAGGAGCGGATCCGAGCCAAAAATGGTAATATGAGTGAAGGGAAACGACGGATCGGGGGCTGGAATTTTCAGATCTAGATTGATCTTGAGAATAGGGGGTGCGGGAAGTGGATCCACGTGAGGGGGTGTTAGAGGAGGGATCAGTTTGGGCTTAGGGTGGCCGGTTGGTGGTCGACAGGAGGTAGGTTGGTCGGCGGACTTGCTGGAGAGTGGAGGAAGGTTTGGCGGCAGTGTTGGGTGGTGGAGGAAGGGGCAGAAGTGGGAGGCAGGCGGCGGGAGGCTGGCGGCGGCCGGTTCACAGCAGGCCGGCCACTTTAAGGCTGCAGGTTTGGGGCCGACGGTGGTCGGAAATGAGGGATTAGGGTTGGAAAATGATGGCAAGAGGTAGGGGAAGGGTTAGGGGAGGAGAAACCAACATAAGAATCGTCACCTAGGGCTCCACGGCTACAGCAACGCGGGGTGATCACTGGAATCCGAGAATACTTTTCCAAAATTCTGCAATGATTTGGTTCAGCCTCTTAGATCAATATTTATAATAAAAAGAAACACTATGGCATCTCAATCAACGACTATGATTGGCCGGTGGGAGAGACTACTAAAATACATGATTAATGAACCAGAAATAATAAACTAATATATGTTTTTGACTCGCGACGCGGATCCGGACACATCTGTGGAGTCTGATCGTCGATCTGGGCACGCCATATATGGTAAGTCGCCAAATCAGCCCCGAACGGGCCCAAAGCTCGTGCTCGTCTCTGCCCCGCATCAGTTCCGGTAATAATGATATCATCCACATAGACTATGAGAATAGTGGTACATTTCTCCATTTTGTAAACAAAAACTAAGTGATCTGACGTACAACGAGTGAAATTTAGATGAACAAGTTTGTCGCTTTGCTTGGCAAATCAGACATGAGGTGACTGTTTGAGATCATACAAGAGTTCTTTAAGGCGACACTCATGACCTTTAGGAACATCCATACCAGGAGGAGGAGTCATATAAATTTCTTCCTCCAATTCACCATGGAGGAAGACATTTTTTATATCAAGCTGGTGCAAAGTCCAAACCTTATGAGCAACAGTAGATAATAAGATTTTGAATGAGTTCAGTTTAGCGATCAGAGTAAATGTCTCGTGAAAGTCAACTCCATCAACCTGAGTGAAGCCTTTAACAACCAATCTTGCTTTATATCTATCAAGAGTTCCATCTTGACGGAATTTAGTATTATATATTCATTTGCATTCGACTGGGTGACGCCCATGTGGGATAAGAACAATTTTCCAAGTCTTTTGACGTTGAAGAGCATCCATCTCCTCCTTCATAACCTTTATCCAATGAGGATTCACGCTAGCTTTAAAAAAAACTGTTAGGAATAGAAATAGAGGAAACAAAAACAAGATAGGTTTGTAACGAGTGAGAGATAGTGATACCCAACATACTTATCAATAGTATATCTAGTCTGACCTAAGTGGTCTGACCACTAAGTGGTCTCCTGAGTGGTGGTGTTGCTTGGATCTGGCGGAGTGGTGGTGGGTGGTGGAGCATGAGTGTGACATTCTTGTCCAATAGTTCTATTTTGTCTTCTCTGGTAGACTTGAAGATCCTTCCTTCTTATGTACACACGAAGATCATTGGTTGGAATTTCCTTTCTAACAGGAATATCCACAATTCACAGAGCAAGCACATCAACCAGAACAGGGAGGGGTGGCAACATGTCACTCTCTTCTTTTCTTTCCACCCGAAATGTGACAATTTTGCCCTCATCGGAGTAATAGGGAGTGTTTTCAAAAAAAGTAACATCTTTAGATATAAACCTTCTCCGGAGAGCAAGTGAATAACACTTATACCCCTTTTGGTTGGCAGCATATCCCACAAAGACATATTTTATCGCTTGCGGGCCAAATTTATTCTTATGAGGCCCCACAGTATGATCAAAAGCAACACATCTGAATATATTAAGAGGAAGATTGAGTAGAGACATATTTGGACAAAGAAGCTTTAGGGGGTACTTTCCCTCTAATGTACCAGTAGCTATCCGATTAATCAGATAGACGGAGGTGAGGTCACCTTCATCCCATAGTCATTTAGGGACGCGCATATCTTGCAATAAGCAACGAGTGGTATCCAAGATATGACGATTCTTTCTTTCGGCTACCCCATTCTGCTAAAGAGTTCCTGGACAAGAAGTTTGGAAAATAATGTCATGGTTTCCCAGGAAACTCTGGAGATCACTACATGTATATTCGCCTACGTTATCACTCCTACGAATTTTAATTTTCGTTCCAAATTGGGTCTGCACATGGTGATAAAACAACTGAAATATTTTTGAAACCTCATTCTTCCTTTTCATAAGGTACACTCAAGTAAAACGTGAGTAATCATCAATAAAAGAAATAAAATACTGAAAATCATTCATAGAGCAAATAGGAGATGTCCAGACATCAGAATATATCAAATCAAAATATTTCACACTTCGACTCAGGCTAGGAGCATAGTTGGTTCTACAGTGCTTAGTAAATTCACAAGACCGACAATCAAAAATAGTTTTTTAACATTAAGGAAATGCGGAAAGATAACTTTAAGGCCTTCAAACTAGCATGCCCAAATCTCTTATGCCACAGCATCAACTGATCAAGATTAGTAGACTTCTGAGCACCAAGAGCTTGACAGTTGTCCATGACATACACATCACCTAACTCATGTCCACCACCAATCGTCTTCTCACTCGCCAGATCCTGAAAAACACAATGGGAGGAAAAAAAGTGATAAAACAGTTAAACTGTTTAGTTAAGCTGCTTATAGATAACAAATTTGTGAGAAATGAGGAAACAATAACCACAGATTTGAGAGAAACGAAGGGAGAGATGAATAACCCATTTACCAGTCACAAAAGCTGATGATCCATCAACGAGTTTCACACTGCCAGATAAAGGAGAAATAGACGAAACTCCCATGGAAGACCCGATCATGTGGTTAGAAGCCCCCGAGTCAATAATCCAAGGCGTGGATGGTTCTTTAGAGGACACAAAAATAGAATGAACATGAGCAGCCGTACCCACCAAATCACCAGAAAGAGATTGACCAGTAGCATTGGCTTTCAGATTCTTGAGTTCTCTAGTCAAACTCTCATTTTCTGCCTGGAGATTCCCAGTATTCTCAAGATTGTCATACATAGTGGTTTAAGGTCTCACATATTTCCCATCAGAACCACGAATCTAACCTGGAGGGATCAAGTGAGGATGGAAATCCCAACATTTCTCTTTGTCATGACCTTTCTTCCTACAGTGAGGGCACTTCATTTTACTCGTCTTCTTGTCTCATATTTCTCGGATGTCATTCCTTCTGCTTAGCAACAAGCAGTGGCGGAACTCGGATTTTGAAGTCGCACGGGCACAATGTAAGTACTGTCAATTCGGGGGGTTCGGGGGGGCAGCGCACCCTGAGCGGGGGTTCGGGGCAGTGTCCTCGAATTTTTTTTATTTTTACAAAGATATTTTTGTAAGGAAATATTGAACATAATATTACAATCAAAAATTGAACACAAAATTAGAAAAGAATTGGTTTTCCTGTTAGACTTAGACGGATTGAAAGCACATAACTCGCTCTTACATCTCGACCATCCAGAATCATTGAGGAGCATCCGTTTGGTTACTTATAGGGATACCACTACCAGATATTGTGTCTTGGGACTCTTGGCACGTTCATATGTCACCTTAGATGGATAATTTTTAGGTATCAGTATTTTATAGGAATAATATGTTGACGTGTGTTTCCTCTCAAATGGGGACAGTAGATTTCTTCACTAAAATTCCAAACCCATGACTATTCCTTTCATGAGTTTGAGGTGGTATCAAATTGGCTTATTGTACAAGTGTAAATACCCCCAATTGGGGATGAATAAACTATTTGGTTCATTCTTTCTCTCTTCTTCTAGAGCCTTGTACCTTCATGTGATGACCTTAAATCTTGACCCTTCAAATTAAACATGATATTTTTCCTTTTACATGTAAGAATTAATGTATTAGTTTACCCATCAGAATATAAAATATGTAAACAACAATGAAATAGAGCTTACAATGTAATGGGAGTGGGTATTAAGCTATTATATACAAGCATCTAAGGAGAAGAAGAAGAAGAAGAAGCCTAATTTAGCAATGAGATCGGGAGCCTGCTAGGTTTAGCGAAGGGATCGGGACGGGATCGGGAGCCTGCTAGGTTTAGCGACGGGATTGGGACGGGATCGGGAGTCGTAACAGGGAGCGGCGACGGGATCGGGAGCCAGGAGCGGCGACGTGATCGGGAGCAGGAGGATATGAAACCTAATTTAGCGAAAAATTGGTCGGGCACTTGCCCTACCGTGCCCAGAGCTAGTTCCGCCCATGGCAACAAGGGAAGATTTCTCATTACCAATATGAATATCCGAACGAAGTGAGTTTATCCGACTTGCCTCCCTTCTAATATAGTGAGCCATTGTCTCTAGATCTGGCACGGAATCTCTTCCCAACATCTGAACTCTTGGAAATTCAAGCTTAGGAGAAAGACCAGAAAGCATTTCAAATTCCCTGTTTCATGAGTTCGGTCTTGTAATCTTCTATAGTCTGAATAGCAGAATACTGATCAATTTCAGCCCACTTATGGGTTAATTTGCTGTAATATTCCTCGAAATCCCCCATTCCTATCATGTGGATCTACTCAGTTTGGAGTTGATATATTATCGCCAAGTCCTTTTTTGAGTAATTTTGTTCGATCAGCTCCCACATTTCTTTTGCAGTTTGACAGAATAAAAAGTGACTTGCAATCTTGGGTTCCATAGAATTGACAAGCCAATTGATCGCAGTAAGGTTCTCACCTTCCCATTCCACATATAGGGGAATAGTCTTGCTTGGTGCCGTCTTGGATCTGGTGGGAAAACCAATATTCGACGGCTCCCAATGAAAATCCGCATAGACTGAGCCCATATGAGGTAATTTCTCTCATTAGGTTTGATGTAAAACATTGATTGAAGTCCATGTTAGAACTTCCTCCACTATAGTATTTAGATTGATCAACGACCCCTTCAGAGGCATTAACACTCTTCAATTTGTCTCTCATAAGAGCACACTGGAAGAGAAGACCCCTCACCAGCAACAAGAGTTGGCACCACAAGGCAAGGGCAATAGCAACTGGAGTCGGCACCACTGGAGACGGCAAAGGCAGCAGCAGCAACTAGAGAGCAAATTGTAGAAGGAAGAACCAGGAGACCGCTACTTAGCCATGCAAGGTAGCGAGAAGCACACATCAACAGATCGGGAGAAACAAGCGGAAACTGGCAGAAGAAACTAGCGGAAACAGGAACCGATCGACCGATCGAAACCACCGATCGGGAGAACCTCGCGGAAACTAGCGGAAACTAGCGGGAGAAACTCGCAGAAGAACACCACCGATCGACACTACCGATCGGAAGAACAAGCTCAAGGAACCGCTAATCGGGCACAGGAACAACACACGAGAGACCAACGAGGAAGTCGAGCCTTCAGGTCGACGACGATGGAGGATTGACTGCCTCTGATGCCATGTACAAAGGGAGAGAGCGGGAGGAGAGAAATAACCTTAGGGTTTCTGTCTCTCTTGATCGATCCCACCAACTGTATCCTCTTTAACATAATCAGCCACTTAATTGCATATGGTCACCACCCGGTGAGCATATGTTAGCTTGCCTCTTAACAACACAGATCTGGCCAAAGTCCCATACAAAATATAGAGTAAGACCCAGCCCTTTGCTTTCTAAAACCAAAACATGCAATGACATAGATGAGGGCTTAACCTAAACGAGGGATTTCTATCCCTAAATAACAAATACCACCCATAACTCTTCTTGCAGGAGTCGGCCAACATAAGTAAGGAAGAAATCCCCAACTTAGGTAAAAATTAACAACAAAACCACAACCAGGCGGGTTATAATGTAACAGCCGGCTAACCAAACTCTCACCCATAAATCTCAGAGTAGAGAGCCTCTGCTTGCTTGATCATAAAATCTAGCTGAAAACAACTGAGAATAAGGGGGAAAGAAGGCTTATAGTGAACTAGAAGAAATCTGGGCACTGATTCAGTACAAAATTGCAAACCCGACTAAGCCCAATTCAAGCGAAGCCTTGTCAACCCCTGATCCCAGCAATACCCAAGCAATCCTGTGAGATTTCTTGAATGAAGAGAGGGAGATGAGGAGAGAAATAAGAAATGAAGGAGAACGGCCTCGTTCCACGGTATGGGGAAAAACGAGAGAGAGAGAGCCCATCGGCAGAGATAAACAGAAAAAAGGAAAATAAAACACTATTTAATTTTTGCTGCCACCGCTGTAGGGAACCCACGGCCTCTCTATTTATCAAACCCAAGACTAACTCCTTTATCATTCTCATGAATCGCATAACCGAGCCCAAAGAACCAAAACGTAAGCTACGAAGCACGGATACGCCAAAAATAGTGCCGTACCCGTACCCGGTACGTTTCCGGTACGGATACGCGTACCGAACGGCGCGATTCGCGCGATTCGCACTGCCACTGCTGCTCCCGTCTCCCGCTGCTGATCCCGTCGCGCTGCTGATCCCGTCGCGCAGGTAGCTCGTCGCGCTGCTGATCCCGTCGCGCAGGTAGCTCGTCGCGCTGCTGATCCCGCGCGTCGCGCTGCTGATCCCGTCCCGTCGCGCTGCTGATCCCGCGCGTCGCGCTGCTGATCCCGTCCCGTCGCGCAGGTAGCTTCTTCTTCTTCTTCTTCTTCTTCTCACTGTGATTTGTTCAAACTCTGTCCAGGACTGAACTCTTTCATAGCGAAGCCGAATGCTTCGACATTCACTGTGATTTGTTCAAACTCCTTGTGGTTCTGTAGTTTAGTTTTAGCAGTTAATAGGTTGTTGAAATATCATTCCGTTAATGTTGGTCTTTGCTTACATTCTTGAACAGCATTTATCATTTTAGTCCATTCCGAAAACTGAGAATGTTCACCTTTTTCCAAAGGTCACTATAAATTATTTGCTTGGCAACTTGGGCAAAAAATACTCAAATACAGTTGGAGTAGTTGACCTGGGAGGTGGATCTGTACAAATGGCATATGTTATTTCAGTCCAGGATTCAGTCCAGAATCCTGGACATTCCAGTCCAGGATCCTGGACTGAATCAGTCCAGATTATTATATTTAATACAACGTATCCTACCGTACCCGTATCCTTGTTTTTTAAAATTTGCCGTACCGCCGTACCGGATACGTATCGTACCCGGTACCCGTACCGGTGCTTCCTAGAACGTAAGCCCAACAAATCAACTCAGCAGCCAGGAATATAAAACTATCAAAGCTGCCCATCACTTTCTTTATCCAACCGGCTACATGGGTTTACACTTTGTACTAGCATAAGTAACATAAATAGATAACCTTTGTTGTCCAAATACAAAAGCAAACTCGAAATCCAATTATATAGAACTATATCGCCACTGATTTTTAATTATCATCATATGGGATATTTTATAATTTTTAATATGCGAAATTATCTTGCCAGAAAATATTGAGCGTCACAATTTGTCCCTCCTTAGAATTTTGTCCTTAAAAATTTAAAATCATGCTCTTAAAATAACAGAGAAAAAAGCGCTCTCACTGTGTCTTCCCGCTCCCATGTAGCTTCGTCTCGAGAGTGACCTTTCCACCACATTTTTAAAAAATTCACATCTCAATTCTGTAACTGCTTTCTTTGTCAGTCGATAATTTGATATGATTCCGTCGGGTTAGATAAATCAGGTTCAATTTGTAAAGTTTCAATTGAAATAATCTTTTCAGGAACACGAATGTATTTTCGAAGTGCTGACACGTGAAAAACATTGTGCAACCTCTGCAATTCCTCTGGTAGCTCCAAGCAGTAGGTTACTTCTCCAACTCGTTCAATGACATGAAACGGTCTCACATATATTGGACTCAACTTCCTGATTCGCCGCAGTCGTGAAGCTCCTTTAAAGGGTTTAATTTTAAAAACACACTTGATCACCTACTTGAAACTCCACGAGGCGATGTCTGGTATTATAATACTTTTGTTGTCGATCTTGTATCACCTTCATTCTTTGCTGAATAATTCCAATTTTCTCGTGTCATTTGTCAACTTTTTCTTTATTGTACAATTGTCTTTCACCATCTTCAATTCACCTTAAAGGTGTACGACATCATCGACCGTATAATGCTTCAAAAGACGTCATCTGTATGGAAGATTGATAATTATTATTTTATGCAAATTCCACTAGCGCCAGGTATTTCTCTCATGATCCTTTTAAATCAAGCCATATGTAATAAATCCTCTAAGAATTGGATGTTTTGTTATGACTGTCCATCAGTTTGGGGATAAAATGTCGTATTAAATAGTAATCTCATTCCTAAGACCTTTTTGAATCCATCTCCAATTTGTCGATGTGAATCGACCATCTCGATCAGATATAATAGTTCGAGGGATTCCGTGGAACTTGGATTGTGGAGAAAATGAGCAAACTAGTGGCATGAGTCACTCTGTGTCACGCCGAGTGGGAGAGGAGTCGCGCATCTTGACCGGCAGTTCTAAGGGGACACTCTTCATTCCCTTTTCCCTCGTCCGTTGATCATTTAAATACTAGGAGAAATTTAGGTTAAATCATTTGATGGACTCAACGCACGATCGGATAACTTAACAAAAAGTCTCAAAGTCTGAAAAAAATATTAAAAAAATACATAAAAATATGAAAATACGAGTCAGCCACAATCACGGGCTCCAATCGTCCATCTGGAGATCCTAAATGTATCGACCCAATAGATTTCTCGAAGGATGCACGATCGATCCCGTCAATATGTCTTTCCTCTTTACGAGGTCTCCTGTTTTTGTTTTCGTGGTCATGTTGTCGTGCTATCAATGTATACGCAGTATCATATATTGCTTGGATTTGCATCAAAAAAGTCGTGACAAGTCAACTGATTTTGGATATGGTGCCTGAGTTCTTCGTACTAAAATAGATAAATTATCCTTTTACTCAGATAAACAATGTTGGGACGAATATAAGGAAACCTACTGTTGACTATTCTGAAGAAGAATATTCTTTCATTATGAAGACCAACTTTGACTCAGCGTTCCATCTCTGCCAACTCACCCATCCTCTTCTGGTAGCATCAAAAAAGGGAAGCATTGTATTCATTTCCTCTGTTGCTGGTGTGGTAGCCATATCTAGTGGTTCAATTTATGCTGCTACAAAGGGTAAAAATTGCATTGTAATCCACACAGCCCTTATTTTCAATATAGTTGACTTTTAATTTTTATGTTCTCCGCAGGTGCAATGAATCAGCTTACCAAAAATCTTGCTTGTGAATGGGCAAACGACAATATTCGTGTAAATTCGGTTTCGCCGTGGTATATCAGGACTTCACTCGTGGATCATGTAAGATAGTATACAACTCTTTGTTGTTTAGATGCTTAGGCTGCGTTTGCTGTGGCTTATTTGCTCCGGTGAGGTTGGACAAAAATGTCATTGTCATACCAAAATCTTATGCCCAAAACTAGTTTCTTTTTTTGGTAACGGTAGTAACATTTGTCATACCAAACATACAATGACGCTTTTGTCTAATCTCACCGGAGCAAATAAGCTGCGATATGCCGCGCCAAATGCAGCCTTAATAATTTCACCATTTTATGGAAAAGTTGAGCTTGAACCACATGAAAACTATTATGATGAATGTGTGGAAAAATTAAGAAAGATAACTTTAGAATTTAAGTGATGGTAGAAGTATGCATCTATTAGAAGATTGATGAAAATTTTAAATTAATTTATGAATGAAACATGAATGTGGGGAGCACTGGAGCTTAACTTATTATGTATGAAGATAAAATTAGTTGGTAATTTAATTAATAGCTTTAGTACGAAGTTTTATTACCTTGCAGGTTACATACTTTTTATTTAGATGGAGTTTTTTCTTTTAGATTTTAATAATATGTTATTGTGGAGCTTGGTTATGTTTTGCCTGAGTTTTATTTTTTTTCGGTGCTTAAATACTGAATCTTACTTCCATGCAATCTATTTTTCTCTGCATTACTTTATTAGTCCATTTTATTGTTTGATTGGTGCATTAGTATTCACTGATATTTCATCCTCAATTGAGTTTTTTTAATCATTAAACTTGTTTTAAGTCCTCGATCTATAATTGTATGAAGTTTCATGTCAACTCAAATTTGTAAAAGTTTGAGATGCTTGGCATCAAAATCAAACCAAAACTTGAACCATTATCCAATTTTGAGTGTTTTGCTTTTTGTATTTTCCAATTTCAAGCTACCATTTGCTATGCTGCACAAGAATGTGGGCGAGATATTAGGAGACGAATACGAGAAACGTAATTTAAAAAAAAACCTAGGATACGTGATATGTTTTTTTAATTATTTTAATAAAAGTACAAATTAATATGAAGACATGTGTAACATTCAAGGCTTGTTCATTTATTTTCATCATTATATGATTATATCTTGCATATCATTTGTTAAAGGAAAACATGATTTGTGCCATAAAAAAGCACCATTTCCTAAATATGAGCAATGAATAAAAACATTAACAATTGAATCCCATCATTTATCTTTCAAAAAATTTTCTTACACGTTTTTCTCCATGTCACCATCACAAAAATATAATTTTGGGATATTTTTGAGCATACCTCGTCATTTTTGATAATATTTGAAAGTATTCGTGAGTACCCCAAAAAAACTTATCTAAAATAAAAATAAAAAGTTTCTGGCAGTCTCAGAGACTGATTCCTAGACTTTCTGAGAGTTTCCCGACTCCAAAATATTTTAGATACATGTAAGACCATTCTCAGTATTTGCGCTTCATACACAATTTGTTCCACTAGAAATTAGGTTGCTCACAGAAGCAAGTCCATTAGTTAAATACTGTAGAGAAATGGTCCCGAATCTTATGAACACTTTTCCATATATCAAAAACAAGTATGAGAACATATATATAGGAGAGGAGAGAGGAGAAGAGTCCTATACAAAAGATGTGGGACTAAAGTAAGAGAAAATAAAATGGGCCAAATTAATGGGCCTTTACAATATATCATATTTCTCTAACACTCCCCCGCAAGTTGGAGCATACAAATCGTAGGCACCAAGCTTGGATAAGAATTGATGGTACAAATGTCGGGGAAATGCCTTGGTGAGGATGTCAGCAACTTGCTTAGAAGCGGGAACATGCTCTAGCTCTATCTTCTTTAACTGAACCTTTTCATGGATGAAGTGACAATCAACTTCAATGTGTTTGGTCCTTTCATGAAAAACTGGGTTCTTCACAATATGGATGGCGGCCTGACTAACGCAAAGTAGAACAGTTGGCGAGGATAAGGTGACTCCTAGATCACCAAGAAGAGCCTCCAGCCAGGTGAGTTCAAAAACAACGGCGGCCATTGCACGATACTCAGCTTCAACAGAGGAGCGGACAACAACAGATTGTTTCTTGCTGCGCAAGTAATGAGATTCCCTCCAAAGTAGGTACAAAAACCCGTAGTAGAGCGTCGATCATCCAGGGAGCCCGCATAGTCCGCATCAGAATATGCAACAAGAGATGGAGAAGAAGATGGTTTATATACCAACCCTTGTCCTGGTGCATTCTTCAGGTATCTGAGGATCCGTTCCACGGCTTGTAAATGAGAGCCTCGAGGAGCATGCATATACCGACTAACAACTCCGACAGCAAATGAGATGTCAGGTCTTGTAACTGTCAGATATATCAGTTTTCCTACAAGCCGTCGATAATACTCAGGGTTTGAAAGCAGATCATTAGACTCAGACCCATGGGCACATAGCTTGTGATTGGCATCCATCGGTGTGTCCACAGGTTTACACCCGGTGTAGCCAGCATCACGGAGAAGGTCAAGGCAGTACTTTCGTTGGGATATGACAAGTCCATCAGGACGTCTTGCGATTTCAAGGCCAAGGAAGTATCGAAGGTTGCCCAGATCTTTTGTTTGGAAAACAGAGCTAAGATGTTGTTTGACTTCTAGTATTCTTGTTGAGTCATCGCCTATGATTAGGATGTCATCAACATAAACCAAAAGGAGAATCGTGTCAGTAGTTCTATGTCGAGTGAACAGAGAGAAGTCTGCAGAACTCCGAGTAAAACCAACTGCCTGAACAGCTTTACTGAACTTATCGAACCATGCCCGTGGGGATTGTTTGAGACCATAGATAGATTTTTTAAGATGACAAACTATGGACTCCCCCGTGGTCTCAAACCCGGGAGGTTGTTGCATATAGACGATTTCGTATAGGTCGCCATTGAGAAACGCATTCTTGATATCGAGTTGGTGCAAGGGTCACCGACGATGCACAGCGACAGAGAGAAGGACACGAACCGTGTTGAGTTTGACGACCGTAGAGAAGGTATCCTCATAGTCGAGACCGTGTTGTTGAGTAAAGCCGCGAGCCACCAGTCTGGCCTTAAGACGGTCAACCGTCCCATCGGAAGCATGCTTGATGACAAAGACTCATTTGCAACTAACTGTAGTCTGCCCAGGTGGTAGAGGGACCAGATCCCAAGTCTGATTTGCCTAAAGGGCGCGCATTTCTGCATCCATGGCAGCACGCCAACCTGGATGTTGCAAAGCCTCCTGCATAGAAGTAGGAATAAAAATAGAGGATAATGAAGTAGCAAAGGTGTGAAGGGTCGGGGACAGGCAATGTAACGAGACATAATTCGTCATGGGATGAGTTGTGGAGACAGGCACTGGATCAGCAGGCCGCAAAATCACTTTGGTAGAGGGAGGCCGTGGCAGGGCATGCGAGCTCGGAGGGCGACAAAAGTACACCTGGATGATAGGAGGCGTAGGACGGATTGACTAGGGGGTGGGGGTAGGTGTTGGAAGTAAAGGGGGGGAAGGAGACGTAACAGGTACGACGAGCCGAATGAGAGGGGGAAGACAAGGAGCTGTAGAGATGGTATGAAAGGGTTGATCTTCCCAAAAGGTGACATCAGCAGAGATGATTAGTTTACCGTCGGTAGGCGAATAACAAACATATCCTTTTTGGGTGCGGGAGTAGCCTACAAACATCACCTTATTGGCTCTAGGAGCGAGCTTGTCATTGGGCGGAGCCAAGTTATGAACATAGCATATGCATCCAAAGACTCGGGGCGTGAGAAAGAACAGAGCCTTGGAAGGAAAGAGAAGAGTGACAGGAGCCACGAATTTCAAGGTAGAGGAGAGAATGCGGTTGATGAGATGACAGGCAGTAGAGACGACGAAGTTCCAATAGAGAGGTGGAACGTGCATCTAAAACATGAGAGAGCGGGCGACCTCGAAAAGGTGCCGATTCTTCTGCTCGGCGACGCCGTTCTGTTGAGGAGTATAGACACACGAGGTCTGATGAACAATACCAAACTTGGTGCAGATATTAGAGAAGGTGCGGCCCGTATACTCGCGCGCATTATCGGTACAAAGAAGTTTGATGCAGGTAGAAAACTGAGTACGGATCTCTACCAGAAAGGCACGGAAAGTGGAGGGAAGTTTAGTACGATCTCGAAGTAAGTATAGCCAGATAACGCGTGAGTAGTCATCGATAAATGTGACAAAATACCGATAGCCGAAAACACTCGGGAGCTTATATGGCCCCCAAATATCAGAATGGATTAAGCAGAAGGGGGCTTCGGACCGAGTATTAGGGGAGGTAAAAGAGACACGATGGTGTTTGCCATAAACGCAAGACTCACACCGAAACTCAGAAAGGGACACATCAGGAAGAGCTTTCTGGAGAATTGGAAGAGGAGCATGCCCAAGACGATGATGTCAGTCAACAGAAGAGATGGTGGAGAGAGCGGTGGGAGAAGAGGAATAAAAAAATGTACAGCCCATTGGACAGCCGCCCTGTACCGAGGATGTTCCGCGTCTTGCGATCATGCACAACACAAGAGGTTGAAGAGAAGGTTAGGTCGCAATTAAGGTCGTGAATACGACGACTAATAGAGAGAAGATTAAAAGAAGAGTCAGGAACATGAAGAACAGATCGAAGGGTAATAGAGGGAGTAAGAGAGATGTCAGCGGATCCAGAGACTGGAGTGGTAGCCCCATTGGCAACAGTGATGAACTTAGGATGCACGGAGACCAGGTAGTGTGGAGGCTGTAGTGGGGTAATGTGGTGCGTCGCACCGGAGTCCAAAATTCATGAGGAACTATGTACAAGACAGGAGCTTCCACTATCAGAGATAGACACCACAAAGCCCAGTGGTGGGGTGAGCAGGGCGGAAGAGGCACACATCCGTATAGGGGTCACCAAAGACCAGGCCGCAGCAAGGCTGCAGAGGCCGCAGCAAGGCCGCAGAGGCCGCAACAAGGACCAGGGAGAAGCCGAGCCCGCAGCGAGAACCAGGCCGCAGGAGAAGTCGAGGCTGCAGCAAGAACCAGGCCTCAAGGAACTGGTGTAGGAGGCAGCGAGTAGAGAGGAGCAGTAGCAGGCCGCAGCGGCGTGAAGTAGAAGGCAAAGAGCGCAACGGTCTGGAGTAGAGAGCAGACCGCAGCGGAGTTGAAGTAGAGGGCAGGCCGCAAGAAGGGAGGGAGATGCCGGCGAAAAAGAACAATCCGCAAGAGAGGAGAACCCGCGTGAGTAGAGTAGAGACCGCCTGGTCAAGATGTGAAAACACCAGCGGCGGGAAGAGGCCGCGACCAGAGGCGAAGCGGACTGGGAGAAGAAGTCCGCAGCGGGCAGTGACAGGCCGCGCGGACAGAGAAGAGAAGAGACGGAGGAGACCGCTACCAAGATGAGGGTAAGAGAGGAACAACCCGCACAGTCAGGCGGATCACAACAGCGAACTGAGGAGAAGGAATCCGCGAGGAGAGAGACTCAAGCGGATAGAGAAGAGACCGCAGTGACCAAGATCAAACCGCAGAAGAGGCAGGCCGCAGAGAGCAGGAACAAGCCGCAGCGAGCTGGAGCTGGAGGGGCAGTCCGCAGCGAATCGGATCAAGCCGCAGCAAGCCGGAGTAGGCCGCGAGAGAGGGAGTCCGCGGCGAGCTAGAGCAAGCAGCGAGAGCAGGAAGCCGCAGCGTGATAGAACAGGCCGCGAGAGAGAGCGGTCTTGGAGGAGAGAGAGGGAAGGTGGACCCGACGAGAGATAAAGAGGGGGAAGGCTATAAAATGCCGGAGGGGAGGGGTGGAACCACGAAGAAGAAGAGGGAGCTGAAGAAGAGGAGCGGAGCAGACAGGAAGGCAGGCCGCAAGAGACCGAGCGGGTAGCGGACAGAAGACAGATCGCACGGGTTAAGAAAGGGGAAGCCGCTCAAGCAGAATCGTTGGCTCTGATACCATGTAGAGAAATGGTCCCGAACCTTATGAACACTTTTCCATATATCAAAAACAAGTATGAGAACATATATATATGAGAGGAGAGGGGAGAAGAGTCCTATACAAGAGATGTGGGACTAAAGCAAGAGAGAATAAAATGGGCCAAATTAATGGGCCTTTACAATATATCCTATTTCTCTAACAAATACGATGAGCATAAAAGAGATAAGCACACCATAGAACATCAAGATTTGTGATTTGACATCAAAAGAGGTATGAATCTAAGAGAAAGATGATTCATTCTACTAAAATTAGAAGCTACAATCTGGTGTTCAAGTGAAGGACACCCATCTGATCTTTTTAAAGCCAACCCTCAGCAACAAATTAGATAAATCCACTCTTCAAGAGAAATACAAAAGGAAATAAGTCAATAGAGACTATTAGAACTTGTTGGTCTGACGGTCTGGCAGACTGAGCTTGGCGGTCTGGCAGTTTGGCCGTCTGACATACTAAGCTTGGCGAACTTGACTGTCTAACAGACTAAGCTTGGTGGTCTGGCAGTTTGGCGATCTGACAGACTAAGCTTGGCAGTCTATAGATTTAGCGGCCCGACAGATTGAACATGGCAGACTGGTGGTTTGAACTTGGCAGAATGACGATTTGGTGGATTGGTGGTCTGGCGGTCTGCATTGTGGTTATGCGGTTTGGTAGGCTTTATTGTGGGCAGTCAACCTTGGCGGACTGATTCCAGAAGTGTGGCGGTCTGGATCTAGATGGCCTAAAGATCATTGAGTCAGCCTCCTTGATAGGACAAGGAGGCTTGTTCTAGTGGAATGCAAAACTGAATTATTAATTAAGAGAGAGGTCCCTTACTCTTATATACTTGAGTAAGGGAAACCTAAACACAAAGTAAAATTACAATACTACTCCGACTTGAACATAACATATTACAACTCTCCCCCTCAAGTCGAACGGAAGATATCAGTCATCCCAATTTTCTGGATATCATCGGTAAACACATCACACCCCAAGCTTTTGGTGAAGACATCGGTTAGCTGATCCCTGGAGTGAACAAACAGAGTAACAACTGTTTTCTTATCCAAGTGATCCTTAATAAAGTATCGATCCACTTCGACGTGCTTTGTCCTATCGTGCTGGACCGGGTTATGAGCAATACTAATTGCAGGTTTATTGTCACAAAATAAGGAGAAAGGAGTTGTCACAGGAAAGCCTAAATCCTGTAACACGGTACGCAGCCATAATCCCTCGCATAAGCCTTGAGCCATAGCACGATATTCTGCCTCTGTATTTGACCTGGCCACCACATTCTGCTTCTTGCTCCGCCAGGTCACGAGGTTACCACCAACAAAGGAGCAATGTCCTGTTGTGGACTTCATGTCATCCTAGCAACCGGCCCAATCAGCGTCAGTAAAAACCTCAATCTCCAAATTGATGTTCCTAGAGAATAGGAGGCCACGACCAGGAGCTTTCTTCAAATACCGTAGGAGACGATACATTGCTTCTTGATGTTTGATTCTAGGAGAATGCATATATCTGCTAAGAATACCAACTGCATAAGTAATGTCGGGATGAGTATGAGATAGATATATAAGTTTTCCGACCAATCTTTGGTAACGTAATACATCAGCATGATCACCATCACCATCTTCATCAATCCTATGATTTTCCTCCATAGGGGTGTTCGCAGGAACACAACCAAGTATACCAGTTTCCTTTAGGAGATCCAATATGTACTTTCGTTGGGATATAAAGATACCTCGCTCCGATCTAATCACTTCGATGCCTAAGAAGTATCACAATCGTCCCAAGTCCTTCATTTCAAATTTAGTCGATAGGATGGTCTTGAGGTTGACTATCTCCTCTGTATCATTTCCAGTAATCACGATATCATCCACGTAGACAATGAGAACCGCAACACGTTGTTCATGTCTTCGGATGAACATACTATGATTTGATTGGGCTTGCTTGTATCCAAACTTGAGCATTGCTGTGAGTAATCTTCCAAATCAGGCCCTTGGAGATTGTTTTAGGTCATATAATGATTTCCTTAGGCGGCAGATGAGCCCTTCAGATCCTTTCTTCACAAAACCAGGAGGGAATTTCATGTACACCTCCTCCTCAAGCTCACCGTGGAGAAACACATTTTTCACGTCCAGTTGATGAAGTTCTCAGTGCAGACAGGATGCACATGATAACAAGACTCGAATAGAGTTCATTTTTGCTACAGGAGAAAAAGTCTCTTGGTAATCAACTCCTTGAGTCTGGGTGTATCCTTGAGCAACAAGACGCGCTTTGTATCGTTCCATCTTGCCATCTTGGTTCTGCTTAACCGAGAAGACTCACCTGTAACTTATAGCTTTCTTTCCTGGAGGGAGAGCGGAGATGTCTCACGTATGATTTTTGTCCAAGGCGGACATCTCATCACGCAAAGCCTGTGTCCAAGTTGGTATAGCCAATGCTTTCTGCCATGTCTTGGGAATGATAACTAGAGAGAGATGAGACAATGGTCTGATGAATCGGAGTAAGATGACTATAAGCCACATGATTAGAAATCGGATGTTGCGTGGAAGTAGTTTTACCCTTTTTCAGCGAGGCAAGATGCATATGCAGGTCGGCATCTAAGTTATCAAAAGCGCAAGGCGCACCAAGGGGCAAAGGGCCCCTGGAGCCTAGACGCAAAGCGCAGGCGCGCGCCTGAGGCACGTGAGGCGCAAAAATTAGGGAAAAAGGAAATTGAGCGAATTGGGAGCCCAATTCGCTGGAATTGAGCGAATTGGGCGCCCAATTCGCTGGAATTGAGCGAATTGGGTTAGTTCTTTTCTATCAAGTTAGTATAAGAGCCCTTTTGGAATTGAGTTAGTTCTCTTCTATCAAGTTAATATAAGAGTTCATATTTTTCAATATTTTATCTAAACACGTGAGAAGTGATATAAGTACAAGAGTCATAATTGATGCATACAAAGTGCAACTAGAAATTAAATAAAAAACTACAACATGTAATATAAAGTTGACGGAGATAAATAAATTTATGGTAAAAAATTTTGTACCTTTTGAACACCCCTGATCAACCTCTCTTGAATTAACAATATAGCATAGCTTCCACTCAGCTAATGAATGACCAAATACCTCAATAAAACACAAAGGACGTATTAGAATCAAACATTCAAGCATAATAAAATAAGATCATTTTTTGAAGGCAACATAATAAAAATAACAACATAAACAAAATAACCAAGTCAGCAATCATAATCTAGCAAATCAACATTGCAATTTTTCGCACCAAAAATAAACCTAAGCTACCAAGTCAACAATCAAATACTTTAAACTAATGTGCAAGAAAATAACATAACATCACGGCGATCACGCCATCACTCATCGTCTGAATCAATAAAGGTTTTATTTTCTTCACTAAAATTTTCTTCTTCTTCATTGAACTCAGCCTCTTTTTCATCCTCGACATCATCTATACGCATTGTTGGAGTAGGTGTCTTCTTCTTAGATGTGCTCCCCTTGTCAGCTACCATCTTCTCTTTAGATAAGCGCGTGGAGTATATGTCTTCTTCTACTCCGCTGGCCCTTACTACTGCACCCCAGGTCAATAATTCGTCATCAAAAACTATATTGTCATCCTGCTCAACCTCTTCATCTTCCTCCATTCTTCTCATCAACCATTCATTGTTATCGTCAATATCTTTCAGCGAGATCGGATCAATACGATCACGTGAATCATATCGTCGACGCAAGACACGATTGTATTTTACAAATACTAAATCATTTAGGCGTTGTTGTGCCAGTCGATTTCTTTTTTTGTTATGCACCTGCAACATAACAAATAAATAATTAATCATATAATAATATAAATCAATATTTACATACTTGTTCAAAAAAATTCATACATGCTCAAAACAACTCTAGTTGCGTTCACATCCAGATGAACTGCAAGTGAGACTTAAAACATTTACTGCAAATTTAGTCAAATCAGGAGTATCAGCTCCATATGATTGCCACCATTCAGCTGCCCCAAAAAAAAAATCAAGAAATTAATGAATCATTCTTATTAAATAAATTATTTGTTTGAAATTTGAAATAATATTTAATTAACTAACCTGGGGACTTTGTTTTTCTATGACGAACTGCAAATTGCATTCCAAATAAACCTTCAACATTTCTATATAAATTTAGTTGAACCATAATTATATCTTGAATTTTAGGACTTGGAATGATTTTTTGCATTGTTTGATATAAACCCCTTATGACTTCTCCATCTAATGTCATTTCAGGGTTTGAATAGAAGAATTCTGGATTTAAATAATGTGTCGTCGCATGCAATGATCGATGAAGCTGATTTTCCTATCTCCTGTCAACAATCGCAAAGACTTCTTTATATTTTTCCTCTTTCCCATTGAAAGAGTTCATGATTGTCTCATTTGCTTTATCCATAGCCTCATAGATATAACTCATAGCCGGTCTTTTCTCCCCATCTACCAATCTTAGTACCCGAACTAAAGGTCCGAAAATCTTCAAAATGTACACAATAGTACTCCAGAAAGAGACCATGTATATAATGTTTTGTACTTGCTTACCTCCTGTTTCCTTTACCCACTTACTTGATGTCCACTCTGGTGAAGTGAACATATTCCTTAGATTTGTCCTCTGTTTATGAATGCGCTGAAGAGCAAGAAATGAAGTCGCAAACCTAGTAACAGCAGGTCTAACAAGCTTCACTTGTCCTGTGAAGTTCTTTAGCATGTTGACTAGTCCAGGCCGAACATAAATATAATTGTTGACGTTCATTGCTCTTTTAATTGTTCTACTAATGTTTGGCATCTTTCCAATATCTTCCAGCATTAAGTCGATGCAATGAGTGACACACGGTGTCCAATATAAATATGGTTGTTTTGCTTCCAATAATTTTCCTATTTCATAATAAACACAGTTATTTAATTTCAATATACGACCTTAAATTTTAAAAAATATTAAAAGAGAATGATTAACGATATATTTATTTGCTAGTACATTATTGCTTGCACTATCAGTAACAACTTGAACAACATTAGCCTCTCCAACACGTTCCACTACTCTATCAAGCAATTCAAACATCCTCTCTTCAGTCTTTGCGTAATCAGATGCATCAACAGATTCCAGGAAGAATATACCTTTTGTTTAATTTACCAAAAAAATTATAAGTGTTCTCTTTTTCTTATCTGTCCATCCGTCGGCCATAATAGAACATTCAAACAACCTCCACTCATCCTCATAGTTCTTCATCATCTTGTGGATTTCAATTATTTCATTATTCAACAAAGGCACACGAACTTCATGATAACTGGGTGGTTTCAATCCAACCCCAAACTGGCCAATGGATTCTATCATCACTGCAAAACTATGGTAGGTAAGCGCATTAAAAGGAATAGTTGCATCATACATCTATTGAGCTATATGCTTGCAAGCTCTCCCTCTAAGTTCCTTCTTACATGCTTCGTTGATTGAAGTTTGCTTCATTTGCTGATGTTGACTTTTTTGTTTCATTTTTTTTCAATATTAGATGCAAAAAAACATTCATCGGTCCTTTAGTCCTAGACTTTTTATGGGCACCGCTTGGACCGCATCCATGAATCTTTGCACCGACGTCATCCATATCCTCATCGCTTCCAAAGGTATCTACATCTGCAAAGTCCGGGAATGCTTGTTTTTTTGTAATGCTTACAGCCATTTTCTTTTGCATATAGTCTTGAATTTCTGTTCGTACATGTTGTGGGCATTTGAGACAGACTTTGGTATTTCTAAATCCTCCCACTATATGTTGTTTCGCACGATAAATTCCACCTTTTGTGACTTTGTCACAGCAAATGCAAATTAAATCATTTTTATTAGTGAGATGTCTGTCGCACGTACTTCCAACCAGGATCAATCCTAGATTGGACACTGGATGAACCAGATCCACTCGCGTCCATTTCCAGCTATTAAAACATTTTTAAAAAAATTATTACATAGAACTGTAACGTTCAGTTCACTGTTTTACAGTGAACTGGACTGCCCAGTTCACTGTAAAACTGTGAACTGGAGCCCAGTTCACTGTAAAACTGTGAACTGGAGCCCAGTTCACTGTAAAACTGTGAACTGGAGCCCAGTTCACTGTAAAACAGTGAACTGGAAGCACAAAATAATCACTTGAACTGGGCTTTCACTATGCGTCTATGCTAGAACAGAAGAGAGTAGCCGGAAAACATGGCAGCCAGAAAAAACAGTGAACTGGGAAGATAACAAAAAACACAAAAAATATTTCCACTTTAACATATCAAAGAAAAATGAATAAGATCTAAGGTGCTGAAGTTATATTTGTATAAGCTCTAGAGAAATACAAGAATGTGAGGGTAAATTTGGATAACCATCCAATTTGATAATACAAAATGTAAACCAACACATAAATTGAAGTGGTAAAGAGAGAAAAATAACTATTCAAGTGGTTGCATAGCAGAAACCAGTTGTTGGGAAGATAACCTAATGACAGTATGCTTCCCAGCAACTCATCAATAGTGGGTGCATAGACTCTATTCCTCCAAAAGATTCATAGTAGATTACCATTTCATGATCATAGCCAACATAGACGAGTGACTCTCTATCAGAACAATCACACAATTTATCCAACAACTCTGAAGCATAATCGATGCTCATTAGGGTTTTCAAGATGTTAAAGCTCATCCTTCTCTTCCAGACACTAAATCCTCCAAATCTACTTCAAAATCACTCACAAAATTCAGTATTTAGAAGTACACTCTCCGCCAAACTACTATAAAGTTCGATCTAATCAAGAACACATCTTATCATGGAAAAAATTCGAGATCGAGAAGACCTCAAATATCATCCCACAAATGGCAAAGATCATTATGAACCGGTGAAAATCTCAACTTCTGACACCAACACGATGAGCAAAATCTAGATACAATACAAGGTTTCGTGCAACTATAGTAATAGGCGAATATCGCACCTGAAGACCTGCTCTGGATGAGTGGGACACCGGTTTCTTCTTAACACTTCAAACGACAGTCAAAATGCAAGAAGAAGAAGGAATGGAGTGAGAAGAGGTTACCAAAAGTGGCGGCGGCCGGCGAGTCCAAGAAGAGCGGCGAACGGAATAGGAGCGGCGACAGGAGCGGAGCGGCGAATGGAGCGGAAATTTCAACCCTAACCCGGAGCCGCGACTGATGCGTGAATCGGGAAAATGAGGCCAGCGGGTATATAAAGTCATAACAGTGTTAAAATAAACCGGCCCAGCCCGATTCTAGGCTAGGCGCGCCTAATTAGCGCCTGAAAGGCCCCCAAGGCGCGCGCCTGGGCCAATTCGCCCGCCTCGCCCAGTCTCGGGCGCTACTCCGTGCGCCCGGCGCCTCAGGCGCGCCTAGGCGCGCGCCTTGATAACTTAGGTCGGCATCATCAGATTCTGAGTCCGAAGTCAGCATTGGTAGAGGCGGAGCGGCGGTGATCTGTGTCCCTGAACGACGGTGGTATACATGGGGAAAATGAGAGATCATAGTATAGGATTTTGGTATTGGGATAAGAGGAGCTTTGAGAACATCTGTAGAAGGAGGTGAAGGAATAGAGGAGAAGGACGGGAGAAGAGGCAGAGGGACAGTAGCAACATCATCCGTAGGGAGAAGATGCAGAGGGACAGTAGTAACATCATCCGTAGTAGATGTACTCTCCCCCTGACGAAGAACATGAGTTGAGGATGGAAAGGACTCCCCCTCACGCAGGGGCGGATCCAGGATTGGAAGTAAGGGGGGCCCAAAAAAATTGTGAATCAAAATATAATAAGCAAAAAATTTTCTAATTTGAAATTTTAGCATTAACAATAAAAGAAAAATTACAATATGGATGTTACCTTATTTTAGTTGTGTACGTCGTTTTTTCAACTCATAAAATTCATCAATGATCACATCTTTCTCGATCTTCTTTGTTATTTCTCGTTCTATGTAGAGAGTCATACAATTTGCCAGAAATTCATCCTCCATTTTGTTGCGCAGTCTTGTTTTAATAAGCTTAATAGCAGAAAATGACTGTTTTGTAGTCGCTGTTGAGACCGGAAGTGTCAAAATTAGCCGAATTAGCTTGTCAACAAGATAATAGGTATTTGATTTATTCGTTTCGGCCAATTTCTCACAATGGTGTGAGGAGACTCCATCGCACAAAATTGAATAAAATGCACAAAAAATAGCGGAGAAAAAGGCGTTGCCTTTGGAGCGTGATTCGGTAAGGCGGAACGAGATTGTGAAGGCTTGAGTAGTTGAGGGTGAACAGGCTGTGCTGGCAGCAAACCTATATCATATTAAAATCAATTCATGAACACCCAAAGCATATATTCTTATATAACACCACAAACCTAAACCAAACCACAATAAATCCCTATTTCAAACCATGAAATTAGAGAGAGGAGAACTTACAGTGAAATTTATGGAAGGAAAAGGAAGAAAAACTAAAGGTAAAGTCTGATTCAGAATTTCCTCAACCCAGCACAGCCGACGTCGCCCAAATCTCGCGATAGCTGGCTGGATTCATGCCAAACAGCACAATACGGCTTTGATTCCGCCGAAGGAGGCCGCCAAATCGCCAATCGAGGGAAGAACTCTTCCTAAGAGGCTCTCAGCGAGCCCTAGCGGAAAGGGGAGAGGGAGACGACTCAGACGAGAGAAGCGAGAGAGACAATATCTTTCTGTCTAGTAGAGAGAAATTGGATTTGAAAATAAGTTCACAAGAATTATTAACTGTATATACATATATATATATATATATTTATATTATATACATAATTTATATTTTATAATTTATAAATTTCATCACTTATATTATATACATAACTTATATTTTATAATTAATAAAAACTAAAGCTACATAAACTTCAAAATCCTTTGGGGGCCCGGGCACCCCCTTGCCCCTGGATCCGCTACTGCCCTCATGAAAAGTAACATCCATGGTGTATAACATACGCCGGGAAGGAGGGTGATAACAACGATACCCTTTGGTCGTGAAGTAATAGTCAAGGAAGACACAACGTTGAGCCCGAGGGTCAAGTTTGTCATGTTGAGGTTGGTGCAAATGCACGTAACATACGCGTCCAAAAACACGGGGTGGCAAATGGGAAGTATGAACCATGTCAGAGGTAGAGATGGGCGAGAGGAGTAGTAAAGGAGAGAACACGAGAAGGAAGAAGATTAATAAGATGTGCAACAGTAAGCACCGCATCTCCCCAATATGGTTTAGGAAGATGCATCGTCAAGAAGAGACAACGGGCAACCTCGAGGAGATGCCGATTTTTTTGTTCGGCCACACCGTTCTGAGTAGATGTGTAAGCACAAGTTTTCTGGTGGATGATACCGTGAGAGGTGAGGTACGCGTCAAATGAACCACGATCGTCATACTCCCTCCGTTATCACTTCGAAGAACACAGATAATGGCATTAAATTGATTTTTCACCATGTTATGAAAGACTTGAAAACATGAAAAAACTTCACTTTTCTTTTTTTAATAGATAAACCTATGTAGTACGCAAGAAACAATCAATAAAGGTGACGAACCATCGAAAACCAGTCAATGATACAACGGGGGACGACAACCAAACATCAGAATGTATAACATCAAAATGGGTGCTACTAGAAAAAGAAAGATGTGAAGAGATTTGTCGCACATGTTTGGACCGATCACAAATATCACAAGAAAAATTCTGAAGAAAAGGTGAAAAAATAGGAAATAATTTTTGCAGGTAGACGGAGGACGGGTGTCCCAAACGCAAATGCCAACGATGGACATCCTCTACAGTAACAGTAGAACTGGAAAGAGCCTGAGAACGAGTGTCCAGGTAGTACAAGCCGCCACTGCACCTACCACTGCCAATGTTCCGCTTCGTACCCAGTTCCTGAAAAACACAAGAATCAGGAAAGAATGTTACAGAGCAGTTAAGAGATTTCGTAAGATTGCTGATGGAAAATAAATTGCGAGAAAAATAGGGAACGTGAAGAACAGAGGTAAGAGAAATGGACGGTGAACAAGAAATGTTGCCCTTGCCCGCAATAGAGGACAATAAGCCGTTAGCTAAAATAACTTTCTCCTTACCGGACAAAGGAGTATAAGAGAGAAAACCTGAGGAGGAACCAGTCATATGGTGGGTGGCGCCAGTGTCGAGCACCCATTCAGAAGGAGAGGTGGTGGTCGCATGAGCACAGGGCATAGCAACGGTGGCAAAGGAAGTCGAGTTTCCAGTGACCGGATCAGACTGAGAGTGAAGCAAATGACGAAAGGCATCCAACTCATGAGCGGTAAGAGAGGAGGAAGCCGAAGACTGGGACTCATTATAGACATCAGTAGTGTAATCAGCGTCATGAGAACGGTAGCCACTGTGCTTATGGCCCCCACGGTCAGGTCCACGCCCCGACCACGACCGTGACCAGGAGGAGCCAAATGCGGATGAAGTTTGAAGCATGCCTCCCTAGAGTGTCCTCGTCGATCGTAGTAATCGCAGATAGGCACTAAAGATGCAGGAGTAGTGATGAGTCCACGACCAACACTCGTCAAGGCGGAACGATCTGGAGGAGTCATAACACTGAGATACTTGCGGCAATCTTCATCACCCAGGATCATGTTGAACGCCTCACGGAGGGAGGGAAGAGAAGAACGGTGTAGAACATGTGTTCGGACCACATCAAATTCCATATTCAACCCCATTAAGAAGCCATGAAGACGGAAACGGTCCTCCCGTTGCTTCAACAGGACGGCATTTGTTGTACACGCTGGAGTGAAATGAGCAAAGTAGTCCAGTTCTTGATACAAGCGCTAAAACTCCGAGAAGAATGATGAGACAGTCATTGACCCTTGACGCAGCTCCAAAATGCGGCGAATGTGCTCATGAACCTGGGTGGAGCTACCAATCTGAGAGTAAGTTTCACGAGCACGAGTACAGATCTCGAACGCAGAGTCCATCAGCATATAGCTCCGATAGACCTTGAGCGACATCGAATGAAGGAGCCAAGACACAACCAGAGAGTTTTCAGAATCTCAGCGCTTCCAGGAGGGATCAGACACAGGAGGCTCCATAATCGACCCATTGATATAGCCAAACATCTGTTGACTACGGATGACATACTGAGCAGCACCAGACCATTCCAGGTAATTCGTGTCATCCAGAGAAACCATGGTAATCTTCAAGGAGCTAGAGTGGTCATGGGGCCGCTGAGGCTCAACCATCAGAGGCTGGATCACTCCCGAAGAAGAGACAGATGACTCGGGTCCACCCATACCGACCAAAGAGGCACAATAGATCAGCAACCCCTAATTCCAGCACAGGATCGACAGGACATGCCGACTCGGAGGACAACTGCCACAGCCATGGTTAGATCTTTGAAGTCAATCTGCAGAAACTAGAGGATACACGACAACATCAGGGCAGCAGCAGGGCAGCAGGTTTCACGGGATCGACAGCAGCAGGGTCAGATCGGCGGCCTGGATCTGGATTTGGACCGACAGCAGGAAGCAGGTTCATGAAGAAGAAGAAGAGGTGGCAGGCTGCTTCATGGAGGAACGACGGCGGCGTTCCTCTCAGCAGCCGGCAGGAGTGCCGCCCGGCATGAACGATCCGAGCGATGGGAGAGGACGAGAGATCGACGGGTAAGATCGACGGGTTTCGCCTTGACGATCGACGCGGGAGCCGACGGGAATAGGGCACGATTTTTCTCCGCCTTTGATACCAAGTGGAATGCAAAACTGAATTATTAATTAAGAAAGAGGTCTCTTACTCTTATATACTTGAGTAAGGGAAACCTAAACACAAAGTAAAATTACAATACTACCCCGACTTGAACATAACATATTACAACTGTTCTATCCGCAGTTGCGGACTGACGGTCAGGAAGCTGAAGCCACTGCAGATAGAGAGAGCATGGTGGTCTAACCACTGTTGAGGTTTGGCGGACAGGTGGATGGATCTACTGAAGTCTGACGGATATAGACAACTAACCGCTTATGGTGCCTCTAGTGGTCAGCTGCGGTCTGAGTAATGATCGGCGGACTCTTGATATAAAGCGGATAGCATGCCTTAACCGCTCAGTTTGTGCGGTCTGAAAGTGTCGGTCTGCCTAGTCAGCATGTTGTAATTTAGTCTCACATCGTCTGTTGTATTCTCTTTTTTCTCTCCCTTATAAATAGGAGGTCATGCTCATGTAAATTTACTTTTTGGTGAATGAAAAATCAGCATTTACGAATAAAAAAAGATCTAAACAATCACCTGGAATCACCCACTCAAAAGTTCCTAAAAAATACCAATACATGTCTATAAATTTGTCTAGTAATTTCTCACGCGAAGCTGCACTTTTCTTCCTTATGTGAATGCCCGGTGCTCCAAGAATAGAATTATCTTTAATTTCCTTCTCTCATCTGCCCTTTAACCAAATCTCAGCCCAAAACATACCCGACAGGAGAAACCAAATGATGCTTATTGTAGGAAGGTAAAATCTGGAGATGTGCGCTCAAATACCGCGCAGAGTGAATTTTGCGGATAAAATTTAGCTGAAATCTCGACAATTTCCATGTCTTCTCATAGGTTGGATAAGGATGTGGTAACACAATCTTGCTAGAATGATTCTTGATAAATTAGGTCTAATGAGGAATAAAATAGCCACTCAACTATATTGGTGTAGGATGAAAAATGTTTAAATTTCTAAATGGTAATGATATTAGCGGAAATTAAATATTTTTTAGATATTTACTAAAACTGAGGAGTGAACCTAACATCAAATATAATGCGAATTGGAAACGAAGTCCCAGATAGATTCATATAACTCAAAAATACTATGTTAACAAAGATCACATTCGATGCAATGAGACAAGAAAGAGGCTTGAAAATATGTTAAGTTGGTTTGAAGTTTCAACACCCTACCTAAACCCAAAAAGAAATGGAAGAAGGCAAAAAAGGACCAATGAGTTCTGAGTCCCCTCCATAATTAGCAGCCATGTGAAAATCATGCAATGGATTTCTTATAAGAAGGTGGCAACTCCAACCCAAAAACTCTACATCGTGGAACTCAGGAAGAGAGCACTCCATCTCCTCTTGATCACCAGGCCAAGGGCGGCCAATGGCCGTGGCCGGCGCCGACGGGCACTGGCGATCACCGTAGCATGTCGGGGGGAATAGGCTGGTGGTTGTTGGGGTGGCAAGGGGCTGCGGAGGGCTGCAGTAGATGCGGCAAGGCGGCAGCGGGCTGCTACGAGTGCGGTGAGGTTGCAGCGGGTGCGGAGAGTCAATGGCGGGCTGCATAGACGCGGCAAGGCTAAGTCTCTGTGGGGTGCATCTCCGATAGTGGTGGATCGCCTCACGGCGACGAAGGTTCGTTTTGTCACGAACCTTGTGCGTTCGTTGTGCTGCGGATTACAGCCGAGATTGTTTCTCTCGCGCGGGATCGAGCGAGTCCGGCTTCTCCGCTGCATTTTTTGTAACGGACGTCGGTGCACTTCGTATATGGATTTTGCAGTTATATAATATTCACCTAACCAAGACAAAACTGAAGCAAGGGAAAGCTTGAGTTAGAATCAACGCGGACACCCCACTTTGGAAATCTTCTCCTTCCATGGAAGTCGATTACCAAGGGATGCATACTCACACTCAAGGATATCCGTTCCCAAGTGGTAGAAGGGCACAGCTTCGCAGAGGGGGGTGTGTTTTCTCACCAGTGTCATGAGCTAAATTTCATTTCATTCAACCAATAATGGGATTACATCATGATCTCAATAACAACTTGTAGAATTTGAGATGCCAAGGTGTGGTGGAGAGAGAGGGTGGGGGGGGGGGGGGGGGGAATCAGCTAGTCTAAGTTTCCAAGGAGATGGTTATGAGAAGAATGCCAATGGATTTGTGCTTTAATTTGGATTAAGAAGTCAAGGAAAGGGAATAAACTTGACTCATACATGAATTAAAACATACATTTGACATAAACTAGCTAAGAAAAATTACCCAAAACTTATAAAAAAACAAAACTGTTTATTATGTTCCTGCATCATGCACTTTGGCTTATGGTTGATGACTTTTTTAGCATAAACAATTCAAATAGCCCTGCAGCGTGCTTATGCAGTTACTTTCAAAGTACACTCATCATATGATTCTTTATGTTTGCCAGCAACCTCTCCATTCTTGATAATTTCTTTCTCTTCTCTTCTTCTAATTCATACACAGCTGTTGGAGAAGAAGTACTTTGCAGAAAGTGTGCTGAGTCGAACCCCCGCAAACCGTGTTGGGGAGCCGGAGGAAGTATCCTCTCTAGTGGCCTTTCTCTGCATGCCTTGTGCTTCATATATAACTGGGCAGATCATTTCGGTTGATGGCGGCATGACCATAAATGGTTTTTACCCGTTCCCCACCCCGAGTACTGAATCATACTAAGTTCCGGAAAATGCGCGAACATGGAATTTCTAGAAAGTTTATGGCACACAATCAGTTGTAATCCTGCCTAATATTTACTCTCCAGCAATTTTGTTATATACCTGCCAACTATATTATTACCTGTTTGTGGCTGCTTTATCCAACACGGCTTGAAATAAAATTTATGATCATAAACCGAGTTGTAACCAACGGTAATAAATGAAATTGAACTGAATCGAGAGCGCTATTTATTTTTCGCACGCATTTTGGGGGTCATTAACTTAAAAAAGTCTCATGTTAGTGTATACATATTACATGTATGCACACAAATTCTCTGAGGTCAGAGCTTCATGGGGTATGTTTTTTTTGCTTGTTATAGTTATAAATTGTAAACTTACAGTGGATTTTTTGTAGCTTCATGCGGGATAATTATTTTTTTTTATTTATTTATCTATTTGAGTTTGCGTCCATCCAAGTGCGATCTATTTTTGTGCTTCGTCGATTTTACTCGCCTACTGTTGCTGTAAAAGAGTTATGTTATAACATTTAAGTCTAATTTAATACTTTATAAGCTGTGAGTGCACTTTTAACTCCCAAAAAAACATGCAAAATAATAACGATAAAAGGGAGCTGAGTGCACGAAAGCATCCCCGCCCAGCGAGGGTTCGGGAAGTGTCTCAAGGTGAAATGTAGGCAAATTTATTTTGCTTTTTTTGCAAGTGGCTGATTCCAAGACTTGAATTTGTGACTCAAGCTAACTCCTCAATTGGTGTAGCGGTATGAGTGGAATGAGGTAAAACCTGGGGGTTAATCTGAAATAGAGTTCTTCTTTGATATCTCCATTGGACTAAACGCACTCTTTACATCCATCTGAATATAACTTTGAAATCCT